>WOGO01009924.1:0-10001 GCA_015342085.1 Leptinotarsa defecta | reverse complement strand
AGAACAGGTAAGGAAATGTGAGAGGTGAAATTTTCAGAAAAATCATGCTTTGCGTTTTCCAGAAACGTCTAACCTACCATCGACCGTGAGTCACGCTCTATATTGTGCTTATTGTTTTCTATTATTATGTTTTCTATCTTCAGGGCCCGAAATTTCCCAACTTTTCCAAACCGAAAAAACAGCGAATTTTGTAAAATTGTCACTTCAAAATTTGTGTACTGTTCAGGACTGTTCTCTCACTTTGGAGAAATTAAACTTTTTTGAAGTTTTCAAACAACTCAGAATTTCAAAGTATGGGATTTCCAAGTTATGCATGTTGGGAAATCCCAACCTTCTCTGGTTCTTTCCCTTTTCTTATTACTTCCCCATTTCTTTTCTATAATTTTTATTCATTTTTTTACTATTATTTTTTTCTATCTTCACGGCCCAAAATTTCCCAACTTATTCCCAACATGATTCATTATAATTGTTCTGATTATGAAAGTAACAAATATATTGGTTGTCATTAATAATTTTACTGTAGATTTTTTTACCTGGGAACCCTCATTTGTTGACTTTGGAATCAATTTATTTTTTTATTCACACCTAAACTTATATAGGTACCTTCGGTGGTATATGTAAAGTTACTTTTACAACTGTAAATGGGGAATGTTCCTCAATTTGGGTTATTACAGCAAATGCAAGTTTGAACCGTGTTAGGAATCACACGTTGAAAGGTAAGACCTCGTTAGTCCTTAGCTTGCACAAGTTTCTCAACTTCTGAGAGTTGTCGTTCGTATGGGAGCGACAGCTGATTAACGGATACAAGTAACAGATTCATTGTCCTTTATTAGCTTCAAACGATGTTGCCAAATGGTGAAATAGAAATGAATCCCTTTAAATGTTAATGCATTATTTCATTCCTCTTTTTTAAGTATTTAAACATTTTTTTAAAGAAAAAGGTTGAAATGATGAGTTTAACATGCGTTGCTTTAGAACTCTTTTATGAAAACTATTTGATTTTCGTCAGGAGGAACATTCCCCATTCAGTATTCAGTTACAGTCACTCCAAAAAATATAACCCTTTCAATTTGAGCTATCTATCATTACTAGCGTCTGTAAGCAGCAGCACACTCCTCGGTCACTTTTGCACTTCAAACAATAGATGTCTATAGTCAGTATATTACATATTACATTATTAGCAAAATATAAATTGGACTCAACAGTGCAACTGGAACTTGCCACGCTGTTGTCTCTTTACATCAGTGATCTCCCGAAGTCCGAGCGTGTGAACGTCTATGACACGGCTCTCCTCTCATCTTCCATGGGTCGGGAGTTCGGGATCGTCTAAATGCAACGTGCATTGGACTACCTCGATCGCTGGTACCTCGACTGGAAGATCCTTGTGAACTCAGAAAAAACTCAAGCGATAACCATGGGAAGAACAATATCTTCTGCGGCTAGAAAAGTGAGGATCTCTGGAAGGGAGATCGACTGGCAAGCGCAGGTAAAGTACTTCGGTCTTCTAATAAACCGTAGGCTCGCCTGGAACCCGCACATCATAACCGTGAAGGCAAAGATCCAGGGTCGGATCAAAAGTCTGTACCCTCCGATCAAATTGAGCCCAAAAAACAAACTTACGATTTACAACACGATGTTCAAGCCTGTCTTCATGTATGCTTCAGGCGTCTGGGGACAAGCGGCTCCGTCTAACATCTCCATTCTGGAGGGATTACACAATAAGTTAATACGGATGATTTGAATGCTCCGTGCGGAATGAAGCCATCCGCAAAGATTTGCAGCTGCCTTCCATCAAGCCTTCCATTCAGTCGAGGAATCGGTGAGTTTTTGATTGTTCGGAAACTCACGATAATCCGTTAGATAAGGAAGCTACAGAGTATACTGTAGACGACCCCTACCGATATAGAAGGCCCTGACACTGTCGAATGAGGCCGTCATGTCCCCCGTTAACAGATGATCAATATTATTCATCCACCTCACCCCATGCAGGTAGTGGTACACCGTGAAGGGCTGAGGACTTCCATACCGCCAGGGTAAGAGAGCTAGGCTCCAACCTGTCTGAACTGAAGATGGCTGTCGAAACTGGAACTTGAAAAGATTCTTCATGAATCTGATATAGATGGTATGTGGCAGTGGCCCTCCAAAAAGAAAGAACATTGGATGCATTAGGGGGATAGTTGCCAACAAACTAGTAGGCGATATGATGAAATTGACCATTACTTGATGAATAACGTGTTCAAGTAATACTTTGTGGGATTTTCACTGCAGTTTACAAAACCGCAATACGCGTTTCACTATATAATAGCTTTCTCAGGCGTGTTCAGACGAAATTCTACATAATTACTGCTTTACTTGTTGAATATACTGATTTCCTACCTACTTTATGGCTAATTTCTAACCTTTATGTCTCTCACCAACAAACTATATATGCTGAACAGTTGACACTGTGAACATATGTTTAAGACGAGTGTACGAACATAAAAAAATTGCTAATAGAATGTACAAAGCCCGCGAAATTTGAATATCCACCTTAATTTCTGAGCGTACCTCGTATCTAAAGCGTAAGAAAACTCAATCAGTGTAAAAATATTTATTCAAGTATAATATTAACAACATAACAAAATATATATTCAAGATAATACACATTTTTCAATACTATATCGTTAAATTCATTGTTGAGATTCAATGTTATAAGTTTGTTAGCTCTGCTTTTGTTGAACAAAGCACTGTTGAGTAAGGCCTCATTCATCAGTACGGTGATTAGTATTTCCCCAACTACATCCCATTCAATGCAATTTATAATTTTGTATGGATGCTTTCCCTTTACCCAAACTATGCACCTTCTTAGACACACAAGTCTCGTTCAAGGGCCTCATCCTATCCTTGCATAAATTTAAGTTGCAAATGCTGACAGCATTATTGAACTCGTAAAATAAATTATTGTTGCCACCATTGGGGCCTATCAGATAATCGCACTTTAAGTTCTTTCTTCTTATGTCGTCTAGGCAGCACTCCATATACTCGGAATGGACTGCGAAATATTTCCCAATATCAAAGTGCCTTATTTTGAGCTGATTGGCCAAAATACCCGTAACGTAGGTATCATCGATCCAGAAATACTTGTTAGTTTTGGAAAGTTTGACAAGGTTTGCAGCCGTTTCAGGTGTTGTCACGTAAAACCATCCAGACACAAATGGGGGATAGCTGGAAGAATTATACTCTTCTGCAGTGACATACCACTTATTCGCAGGTTCACGAATGGGTTGCATATTCCTTAAAATATAACCTGCAATAACATTTTTTCTGCTGGGCATCTTCAAGGAATCTAGAATTTCAGTAACTTTCTCGATATTTACAACGATATCGTCATCCATTTTCACGATATACTTGGCACTAGAACAGAACTTTGAAGCCCATTTCAAACCCATCACATGTTTGTAAGTCAAGTTTTTGTAAGCTTCGATAAAGTTACCTTGAATCAGGTCTCCAAATCGCTGACCTTCATCTGCAACAGATTTCTGACTAGTATATTTATCGGAAGGGGCTCTACCCAGCAAAAACACCCTACGGAAATTCAGGTGTTTCAGATCTTCTGAGGAAAAGGCTCTGCGCATGGCACTTCTAGTTTCCACGTTTCCGAAGTACGAAGTGACCAGGAATATCGCTTTTATGCTAGTGTCTTTGCAAGTATTCGAATTGTGTTGAATGTAGTGGAAGTTGTCTATATCGAATAACTTTTCGCTTTGAGAATGTTGGACCATGTCCTGCTCTTCCTTTTGATCTTCAACATTGTCGATTATTTTGATGTAAACTTCCTCCTGCGCCGAACTGTAAAGATACAGAACTGACACTGCACTGATGGCAATTGTTGTTATTATCAAATATTTCAGTTTTGCTTGCACCATATTCATAGATGTTTTGGGTGCTACATATTTTTTTTATTTCTGTTCAGCATCAATAATTAATATCAAACAGGTTTTGGTGTTCATAAGTGATGATACGATAACCTGAATTGAAATGTAATTCCATTTCTACGTAGGTAGGCATATATTCTTCATTCAACAAATTCAAAACTAAACAAAAACAAACATTATACATTCATAGACTTTTCAATGCAAGGACGTTCAGTCCCGTCACTTTTCCATTTGATTTCTTGGGAAGAACATTAGAGAAAGAGGAACTATGGAGGATAGACAAATGTAATATTTCGTTTATATTTTTCAGTTTGGAAAATTTGCGGCCGAGCGAGCGAGATTTGATACCACGTGATCACAGAGTTAACGACCCCTCGATCTGGAACGACTAGCATAACAATCGTTTGAATCTGAAAAATATTTATGAAAACAAATATAATAAGAGTGAGTGATTCTCTTCTTGTAGGTAGTTTAAGAGGAAATTTGATTGTTTTCATCATTGATAAAATTCAATATCAAATGATCAGCAAGAAAGTTAATTACTATCCATATAGAATTTGTTTTCATAAAATGTCCCTAAATCAATCGTTATTAATCAATTGTTGTTCTTTGTAAAGATACAATTGTTGTTCATTGTAAAGATACTAGTTCAACTGAAAAGACTTCTGTGTAGTGGAACACGTTTTCAAGGAAGGTGCGTAATGTGAAAATTGTTGAAATAACATCAGATTTATTTTGATTTCTGTTACTACTTCACTAAAGTTAAAACAGATCTCTCAAACAATATTTCGTACCTTTATAGGCGTTTGGATTTCGATAAAACAATTAAATCCCGTACACACTCTTGTCTTGGTTAGATCTATCCCACTCTGACTAGAAGTTATACACTGAAACCGATTAATTCCACTTGACTTATTCCATTCCTCAGTCCTGCTGGTGGACGAACGAAAAGCATCTCCAAGAAGTTTCTCTGTGCGGAAACACAATAAATGTCTGTTGGTTATAATTCAATACCCATTGTGGTAGTAGCAGGAAATGTAGTTGTTTTTAATTATAAGCAATTTTCGAAACTTTCATTATGAAATGTCTTGCAGTTGAAAGACAGACGCATCTATCTTTGGGACCCCCAAATATCTATTTAATCAACATTTTTTGGGGAGGCTTCATGAAAACCAAGATACTATTTAAAGTTTTTATTGAAAAAAAAATGTATTTCCTACATCGGATATAACAAATTAAGCTTAACTAATTAATAAACAACAATATAGGTAACGGATATAGCACAATTATAAACAGACAATGGATGCAAGTGAATGTTCGAATTGTACTGGCAAGATGTACCATAAAATAATGAAAATGTAAAGGACCAGCAGTTCGAACAATCCTTGAAATTATTTAAAAAAATATTCAGTCACAATTGAAACAGGCTTGATAATGATGTGAAAGGGTTAATGCCTTAATGGAATGAAATATCTCAACTATTTTTGTATTAGGGAAACATATGAGGACCATTCTGAGTTAATAAGCACGTGAATTATGATGCAAATGAACAAAAGAAAGCAAGTTTGATGGGGATGCGAATAAAATTTAATTGTGGATGATGAGAAAGTGATGCTATCATGGCTAGTGGCGAAAGTATTATCTATTAAAAAAAATTGAGACCCCTTTTCGAATATAGTGAAATGGCTACTAAAAAATTGGAATGAATTTTTTCTATGAAAGTGAAATAATAATGTTAAAAAAATGAAAAATATTATAACGGCATGTTACAAGAAAACAAAACTTCGTAATGTGAACTCCTCATTATTTGTTTGAACCACTTTCATGTTGGCAACATTTATATTTTTTGGTGTTTTGTGACTGCTTAGAATGCGTGTTCGGTTATTATCCCCCGGTTATTTACCCCCCTTCAATTTATATCAATGTCATTGCGATACAAGAGACAATAACCGAACACAACCCCAATCCAAAGATGTTACATAGATATATTCAGTCATGCTTTTCACCTACTTCTAAGATATAAACATATTTTATACAAAAAAATGAGGATAAAATTTCTCACCTCACACCAACATATTTACAATAATTTCATACAAGTAATGGCCATAGAAATGAGTGTTCCTTTGTGCCCAACTAGCGGGCGTCAATAGCGGCCTAATTCAATGTTTGAATTGACTAGGCCTGCCGTTATAGTTTCCAGTAGACCCTGAGTCTATAGCCCTGTAATTATGTCTGTGACTTTTTCCGAAACTCTGGCCATCTTGAATTGCATTCTGGTGAGCCTGTCTGAAGTACTGAAGTTGAAGTGCGGAAGGAACATAAGAATCTAGGAGGCTTTTGGGTTCCCGTTTCGCACCGAATTCGGCTTTGGTGTAAAGGTTTTTCGGTTGTTCGAACTGAGTAGATTCCTCTTTCTGCGAGTACCGTATTGTGTTGTAAGATGGCGCTTGTTGTGGGAGCTGGTAAGAGGTTTGTTCGGCTCCTCCGTTGTGAACGTTGTCGTAGTTTTGGGTTTGTTCGCCAGATGGAGTTTGGTAAGCAGGAAGATACATGAGGTAATGCAGGGAACCTGGAAGAAATATGACCATAGAAAAAGTTACGTAAGTAGGAGGTTCTAAACAAATATCATGTTATCAATTTCATAATTTTTGAACATAATTTTCAGAGTGAAAATTCGATACTGCTTGAATCATTGAATATAAGATTACATTTAGACTAGTCGAATATTTGTGTTATTGAGCTTGTTCGATTGATAACCATAATTTGTTATTGTTATTGAGATTTTTAAAAATCCCACACCTGACACAAAATTTTATTCGCAAATACAACTAATACCTATATACTATTATAACAAAATATAACTTTATTGTAAACGATACTGAAATATAAAAATGAATATAATTGTATGTTTCATTTTGAGGAATTTTTTTTTATTCAAGTAGTCCAAACTAAAATTTCATAGTAGTCAAATTTGTGGGCTGGGATATTTGGGAATAGAGACTTTGTAGAACAACTTAGAGAAAAAAATCAGTATGATAATAGATTCTATCTGTTCTACGTGTTCTTAAATAAAAATTCAAATACATTTTTTGAACAACTCACCTTTAGGATCAACTATGGTCTGCACAGAACTGCTTGGAGCCTGATAGGGTTGAAGATAAACGTACTGTGGAGTATAATACTGCTGCACAGCCTGCTGGGCGATACTGTTATCGGACAAGTACTGTAACTTCTCGAATCCTTGGTACTGTCCTTGCCCCTGGGGAACATAATAGGCTTGTACGGCAGGTTTCTTTGATGGCCCTGTATATACAGGACCACTATATGTCGGAGCAAGGCTACTGTACTTCTCAGGAGCATTGTCAGTGTACTGTTGGCCCTCAGCGTACTGCTGTCCGCCTCTATACTGTTCTCCCTGGGTTGACTCAAGCCCACTCGAATACTGCTGCCCTCCCAGGTACTGCTGTAAATCCCCTAGTTGAAATTGAAAGTCGTAGTTAGCTTTGGGTTCCTTCTGAATGTAGTTCGATAATGTTTTGGTTGGCACGAATCCGAATTGGGTGGGGGACTTCGCTGGTATTTTCGGAGCGGGCGGGGGTGTTAATTTTGTTTGTTTTCTAGTGGTGATGTAGTCTCTTTCGATGTCTTCCAATGTTGTTTTCAAATTGTCCCTAGTACCGGCAGAAACGGCCATAAAGAAGAGGGAAAAGACGAAAAGTAATGATTGTGTCTGAAAAAAAGAACACACAATAATGTGTAAGCAAAACGTAACGGAAAAAATTATTAATCAATTGTTGGTAGTCCGGTATTTTTGTTGTTGTTATTTTGTAATTTAACAATTTCATAACTTTCATGAAATGATAATTTGATGAGTTAACTTCAATACTCAAATAATAATAATAATGCAAATGTGCAACTCGTAGATGGAAGCATCCTACACCATTTGGATGCCGGAGAGACGTTTACTTAACTCGGGGTGGAACAACGCCACTCACAAGAGGTAACAGCAGTGAAAAACTCTCTCCGCGGCAAGTATCAGCACAACTTCGACATATCTGGTCATCGGAACTGTCGGGGAAGAACAAAGTTGCTGCAACAAATATGCTTGCCGTTCCAATCTTACTCTACTCATTTGGAGTAGTGAAGTGGACTCGGAAGGAGCTCTATCAACTCGACGTGAAGACCCGAAAAAAGATGCATCTCTACAGGAATTTGCATCTCGAATCGTCTGTCCCACCGTTGTACTTCCCCCGACAATAGGGAGGCCGTGGAGTTTTGATTTTGAAGTGTCCACATGATAGAATGGTACTGGATATAGCCTGTAAAGTCGTCAGGAGTTCGGATCCCCTTCTCTGCATGGTCCCTTCCCCACCCTCAGGTTCATACAGCCAATAAGCCTGATGTAGTCCTTCTCGACTAGCAGAGCAAGGCGATCACTTACCCCACGGTGTGGGGAGTGGTCATTGGTTGATAATGCTGGCGCGCCCTCCCGGATGTATCGGGGCTTCGGGGGATAAGGCCTGACCAGCGCACACGGTGACAAAAAAAATACTAATAATCAATCCACTTTTGAATTGTATCAAGATTCACCGAATAACACTATTTAACTCCTCCCCATCCAATTATTCCGTACGACAATTGAGACTGAACAAGTGCAGAATATACGGTTTACAAGTGTTTCATGTCTAGGAAGTTTCTGAGATATTGGAATTTGGAAAGTGTACCTCTCATCTTTCTTACTGTTTCCTCTATGTGAAAGTCCCAACGAAGGGAAAAGTAAGTAATTCGTTTTATCGAAGTTGATTGTGAGTTTGTTCTGTCGAAACCAACTTTTGATTGCTAGAAAATCTTCTTCTACACATAACTTTAGTTGTTCCCACGTAGATCCTGTGTATAGGATGGCAGTGTTGTCCGCCTCTTGTATCAAGAAGAAGCACTTCGTTCAAGTAAATTGTGAAAAAAACGGGGCCTGGCACAGTTCCTTGAGGTATTCCAAAGCCCACACTTTTCGAATTACTCATTGTATCACCTATCCTGTATCACCTAACATTGTTTTCCAGGTCATTATAAATGCAAAACAGCTTGTACAGGCTGGTTTAATATACTTCCCCATCTTTGTATGGCCAACGTGCTACAAACAGAAGATTTTTGGATTGTTCAGGTCGTTTCATTACCTGCAGTGCGTGCTTTTAGGTCTTCAATCAAAAATACTTATTGAAACTAATAACGGTGTTTATTTATCTATTGACAAATGATATCGTTGAAATATAATGATTCAATATATGGGGAAGAACGGTTTTGGTTTCCCACTTTTCCATTTTTATACAGAAGCAAAAATTATTCCCTTCAAAAATTATATCTACTCATCTCATCTTATTTTAATTTATTATTCACATTCACACCTTTTTTTCTCAAACTCAACCCAAACTGTTCATATCCTTCATTACTACAATACGATATGTTACATGATTTCTTCATACAATATTACTGAAGTTTTATCGGAAAACCAAAGCATTATTTCCAACACTTCGACCCGTGTTCCGATCACCGAGTGATCATCTTCAAGAGAAAAACTGAACAGTTCAATCCTCCTCTTGAAGGTGATCACTTGGTGATCGAAACACATAACGAGGTGGTGTAATATTTCGTACATCTCATTAATACAGTTTATTGTATGATTTTCACTATGAAGGGTTTTCCAAAAACCGCGACACGTGTTTCGCTATACAATAGCTTTCTCGAGCGTATAATAATAAGTTGCTTCTAATTTACAACTATGTCATAGTCTAACATAATGAATGATTTTTTCGCTGGTATCCTTTTGGCAACACTGTTTTTGACAGATCACGCGTAAATCGTGTCTTTGTCATTGTCAAACTTGTTCAGTTTAGTCTATAATTCAACCATGAATCGACTTACGAATGAACAACGCTTGCAAATTATTGAATTTTATTATGAAAATTTATGGTCGGCGAAGAAAGTGTATCGTGCACTTCTTTCAATTTATGGGCAGTTTCGTCGGCCTACTAAGGGAACTATTCGGAAGCTTGTGACTGAATTTCGAACCCAGTTCACATTATTGGACAT
>WOGO01009923.1:0-10001 GCA_015342085.1 Leptinotarsa defecta | reverse complement strand
ATAAGTTTATTTATATCATATTACACTGACTTGTTCTATATCATTGAGTTATGATCCAGAAGAACCAATAAAATATTATTATTATTACTATTATTATCATAATATACGTCCACCAAGGCATGCAAGGGCATAAAATGTTTTATTCTGCTCAATGTAAGAAAGTTTCAGTGACTTTATTTTGGAATATTCATTTTGTCAAAATGGTTTAGACTTTCACGGCTGAGGTTTTCAGTGGCATTGCTTTTCGAGTTTGAAAGCCGTGAATTTTTGGAATTTTTTTCTGACGTTTCGCTGGCGCGAGTGGCTAGCTTCTTCAGAGGTTTAACCATCATGGCTTGCTGTCCAATGACAACCTTTTAGGCTTCGTAAAGCGTATTTATGTCTTGTCAGTTAATCGGTTGTATTTGTACCTGTATTTGTACCTGTACTTGTACCTGCACTTGTACCTGTACTCGTACTTGCACTTGAACCTGGAACATTAACAAACTTGCTGCCTGTTGTCCTGTTCGTTATTCTAGAATTCCTTAAAATGGGGTTCCATACTCGATTGGGGTTCACCGCTTATTATTTTCTGTTGAAATTCTCCGTGTGTTTGTGGATCTCTATCGCCTCCCGTACCTGTCGGCTATGGTATCCCTGGTTGGGGGCAATTAGTTCTATGTTTTCAAACAAAATTATGTGGCCTCCTTCACTAAGTGCGTGTTCTGCCACAGCTGACTTGTCCGTTTGGCCTAGTCTACAGTTCCTTTTATGCTCTTTTAGTCTTGTTCCCATGGATCGTTTGGTGGTTCCGATATATACCTTTCCACAAGTGCACTGTATGCGGTAGACCCCTGCTGCTGATAATGGGTTTCTTTTGTCTTTAGCCGACCTGAGGCTTTGTTGTATCTCCCTCGTTGGTTTGAAGACTGTTTCGATGTCGTATTTGCCCAGTAGTTTTCCAATTCTCTCCGTGACCCTAGGGATGAACCATCTGATCCTTTTTCTCTTTCTGAACCGTGGTGCCCTTCGGTTTCATGGCTTTTCTAGTCTCGGAGGCACTGTATCCATTCGATCTCAAGGTCACTTCAAGGTATTTCTCTTCCCAGATGTTCTGGTTCATATATTCTCCAAGCCCGTTCCGTTGAAGTTGAGATGACTCCTCTCTTTTGGCTAGGATGGTGGTTCGATAGTGCGAAACAGTCTTTAAACCCACGAGGAAGATACAACAAAGCCTCAGGTCGGCTAAAGACAGCAGCAGGGGTCTATCGCATACCGTGCACTTATGGAAAGGTATATATCGGAATATATCGGAACCACCAAACGATCCATGGGAACAAGACTAAAAGAAACTGCAGACTAGGCCAAACGAACAAGTCAGCTGTGGCAGAACACGCACTTAGTGAAGGAGACCACATCATTTTGTTTGAAAACACAGAACTAATTGCCCACAACCAGGGATACCATAGCCGACTGGTACGGGAGGCAATAGAGATCCAGAAACACACGGAGAATTTTAACAGAAAAGAAGAAGCGGTGAACCTCAATCGAATATGGAACCCCATTTTAGGGAATTCTAGAATAACGAACAGGACAACAGGCAGCAAGATTCTTAATGGTTCATATGCTAAAAATCATATGAGCTACTGGAATCAATGAAGTCTCCCCGGAGCGCCAAATAATTTTTGTTGTTGTTTCATAATTTCATGATTTGTATTTTGGAAGTGTTATTCCTTATTGAAGAAGAACGTCAAGCATTTTTAGAAGGCTGGTCTTTCTGTTCAAAGTCGTCTTTTGAAAAAGAAAACCCACTGATTATTGACAAAATGGTTTAGACTTTTGCGGCTGACTTTTTTGGTGTCACTGTTTTTCGAGTTTGGAAGCCGTGGATTTTTTAAATTTTTTCATGACGTTTCGCTGGCGCGAGTGGCTATCTTCTTCAGAGGTTTAACCATCATGACTTGCCATCATGACAGCAAGCAAGAAAGACAGCAAGGAAGAAATTCAAAAAATCCACGGCTTTCAAACCCTAAAAACAGTGACACCACTGATTATCACCCACATTTGAATTGTTGATGGTTTTGTTGAGGGCGGTTGGACCTCATTCCACCTAACTCTGTGATTGTGATGGATAGTACAATTTATCATTCCAAATAAGAATACCAACTTATGGATGGAGATATCATTGAGTGGCTTTAACAAAAAAACATACCATATGATGAAAGTATGGTTAAAGAAGAACTTTTCTCCATAGTATTTGTGACAAAACACATCTATTTGATTCATTTCCATTTTAACTTGTATTGTGTCGCCATCTGGTGAATTTTCTCGGTAACTTATCCGCCGCAATAGGTGCCGCTTCCTGTTGTTTACAGTTTTCTACTACCATTAATCATAAGTAGCAACGGCTCTCATGCCCTCCGGGATAGGCAACCAATATTTCACTTTGACGAGTTTTTTGCATTTGCAAAGTATTTCCAGTGTCGGGTTTTTTATGAACGACTGTCGAGATTCTTTTTCATCTCTAGAGACCTAAGTGGTAATGATTTTTATTACTATAAATGATGTAACACGTGTGTGAAGTTTTTATTAACTACTTTTAACAATTTTACTGAAACATTTGTAATTATTTTAGAACTAAGTCAACAACCAAATAAGTACTCTATCTCCCCCTCGAACCGAAAATAGACTGTTTCGCACCCTATCCTGTCTCTCATTGGATCAACAGCAACCCCTTTCAAAAACCCTGAGATTGAACCATTACATATTTTCAAATGAAGCTCGTTTCCAGAAATATTTAGTCGACAAGATGGTTCAGAAACGATATATTATTATTCTACATTTGTCTCATCATTGCGAACTTAATGATGATGAAGTCGTTTGGGTTTCGTTACAAGAAAAAACATTACATTTGAAATGAAAGATTCTAAATATTCTTTGAGTACCTACCTTCCCCAGAAGGTACTATCGTATAGCGAAACACGTGTGACAGTTTGGTAAACTTTCAAGTGAATATCTCACATTGAAGTGTATTTTTTAATTCGTTGGCATATCAAATAATATATCCAGGACACTTCAAACATGTCTGGCACGGATATAATTGATGATTCTACAGAAATTTGATTGTCTCCTCCTAGGCAAAGGTCGAAAAAATCTCATTTCAACAAAAAAACAAACAAATGATGAGCAGCAGACTCAAGGAAATCCAATATTAGTCAAAGTCAATACTTGTCAAATCGTTGACGTAGATGAGGAACAATGTTGGCCCTAGTATTGAACCTTGAGGAACACCCTCGAAAATTCGAACATTTGACTACAGTTCCAACAGTAATATCTCTCTTCTACATTGATTGGATAAAACGTAGGAGTATTATTGTTTTCTTTGATTCCACTACAGAGTGTTACTATATAAGGAATCCATGAATTTTGTAAGCCTATATGTGAGAATCAACATGCTAATAGTGGTACAAGATTCAACTTGCTGGTCCTTGAAGACAGCAGAACTTCTTTATCGCTATTTCAGATTTCCAAAATTCAGCGTTAACAAATTATTGTCACGCATAGGTAATTATGTGAAAATCTGTACGAGATATTGAATCAAATTATATGAAAATACAAAATTTAAACATTCATACAGAAAACGTAAAACGTACACACACAAAATGTCGGAATGCCAAAATGTGGAACGTGCATCAAAAATCCATCGAGGTCGCTAAACTCGAGATTCACGGAAAGATTCAAGCTTTCGACAAAGAGCAGGGATTCCACTCAGCTTCTGGGTCAACATTCAAACAGAGTTGCCCATCACAAAATTGCCAACATTTTCAACCATGTTCGTCTGTCAATCTTTGCCATTGGGATGATTCCGCTTTGAAAAATGTCTGGCTTATAGGGTTCAATTAAATGAATCCATTCTTAGTTTATTGAGTTAAGAAACTGTGGAATTTCATAAGGAATCTCTTTTCGTTGTTCACCTTTTTCTTATATTGATTTTCTCTTCGCGGCAACGTTGCGACATCTCCAGATCTCTATTATCACGCATTTCTACCAGAATGATTGATAAATTTATCAAAATGTAATACCACAAAACCTAAATATTTCATAAATAAATCACCATTTTCAACAGAAACTTTGTTATTTAGCAATGTCATGAGAGCAAACAGTATGATGAAGTCACGAGTCCTTAGGACAACTGGTTTCCTAAAAACGTTGAATTTCATCCCTAATTCTGATTATATCTAATTTTTTAAGTGAAATGTACGTAAATCCAGTATATAACCATACATTTTTTATCATCATCATCTTTCAACATGTTACTACGGTTTTTGTTGGTAAAAAAAATCCTCTGAAATCAGGATTACTGTACGTCTGACAACGCTGTTTCGCACTTTATCAGCAGAGGAGGGGTTATTGCACGCTTACTGTTTGTCTGCTCAAGCTTTCAAAACGTGGCGCCATCTACGCACCCGCTAAGAACAACCGAACAACGTGACAGTTGCCGTGCGAATATTGAAATTTGCCCTATTTCATTATTTACATAAAAGCGAAATGTGTAACTTGTGGTAGTTTTTCGTTGTTGAAAACGTGACGGGGTGTTATTCCTCGACATTTTGCCATGTTTCCGTTTTGTGCCAGTGTGTGTTTTCGTCCCCATCAGCGCTGGATTGCCGTAGTTCAACCCTTTGCGAATTCTGCAGCTGAAAAGGTTTGTTTTTCTCACATATATTATTGAAATGATTTGTCACAATCCTGAATAGGGGTTTAGAGCTGTTCTACGTCATTGAAGCTGTTTATGCTGAATATTTTGATAAACGTTCGTTGGCGGTATTTTCTCGAATTGAAATGTAACCTAACCTACAGTTTCTCAAATTTTCTGCCGCAGTACACCTGTTGAAATATTGGTAATAAAAATAATTACACAGTGATGGTCAAGACTAATCCAATTACTACGTTCTGTAGAGGTATGCGTGTATTCATTTAATTAATCTGAAAAATGAGTTTTTTCTAGACATGTAATGAATATCTACCTAATCAACATATCTATGACTTTCATTAGGTAAATAGATTCTCGGGTGTTGAAGTTGAAGAGAATTGCTATTAGTCGAATTGGGTTTCGTGTTGGTTTAATTTTGTTGAAATATTTGATGGTTGGGGGTGGACGAATTTTTAACTTTTTTATGTGTGGAGGAATTATGTTGCCACCTCCACAATAAAGTAGCTGCATTCGATAGTATGCTTCACACACTATTAAATATTGCACTGCTGAAAAATAATTTCCAGAGAGAGCCGAGTGTCATCAAACAAATCGCTGTCAACAACAGATCCAAGGTAGGTACGAAACTAAGAAAAACTAGTGGTGTACTCACTGATAACATCGCTCGTTTTTCAAAAAGAAATGCTTGGACGTGGTTTCACACAACAAACAATTATTCAAGCAAATTTATCAAAAACAATAAAGACAAAACTTCAGTGTCTGATAGATCAGGAGTAGGTATATCTATTAGTTGACTTGTGGAATTGAGCGTAGTTTCTGGAATGGAAAGATCAATTCCACATTTGCAAACCGTCTTCTAGGAGGACAAGAGTTCAATAACGGCTATGACGTGTTACATTCAGAGGAGAAAAGTTTGAAACTCAATCTTTTGGAGTGTTTAGAAATAAATAGATTCAAGAATTCGTGTCACTTACAGAATTACCAAATAGAATTAAATAACTCCCGGTTACCCAAATTTTTCAAATGAGGAAACTGGTATATTTATCTGATACATAAGCTCCGGTATCTTCATTCATTACATGTTTATTTGAATGGTTTTTGTACCTTTTTTCTTATGTTATTGTTAATTGATTCTTTCTCAAAGCCAAGTTCACATTTTCAACATTAATTGAGTAGAAAAATGCAAGTACTACAATAGGTATGTGAAAATATATATTAAGCATTGAATATGTACATTTAAGTTAGTATATATACGCCTGAAGAATCTGTTGAATAGCGAAACACGTGTTGCGTTTTTGTAAAACTGTTCAAGGTGAAAATCTCAGAAGTGCTTATTGAATAATAAAGTGCATCATTGGGATTATGAATGGTGGCAAAGTCCCCATTTCAAAAATTCCATTTCTTTCCCAGAAGATTTGTCTCTAAGAAACCAATAATACGTAACTAAAATTATTATTATCAGATACATTGATGGTGCCAACGTTGGTGAAAAACGCGTTGAGACGAGTGTAACTTCAAATACGTATAAACTTAAATTCAAGGCATGAGGCCCATTAGCTCAGTTGGTTAGAGCGTCGTGCTAATAACGCGAAGGTCGCGGGTTCGATCCCCTCATGGGCCAATTTTTTTTCTTTTTTAGTGAAACTGCATAAATATTTCATTTCAGCCAACCTAAAAAAAAGTGCAAAAATTTTTATTTTCCTCAGAAATCTGAACTGTGTTCAATTCGCTGGTGTCTACTATTTGAAATATTCTTTAATTTCAGAATATTCATTTTTTTTATTAATTTTGTTGGTATTCAAAATAAAACTTTATTGTGAGATTTTCACTAAACAGTTCTACGAAAACGCAACACTTGTTTCGCCATACAATGGTTTCTTCAGGCCTTCAGACGTGTAAAGACAAGTATGAAGCCATAAGTAAGAACTTGAAAATTAGAAAATTACATGACATAACTACTCTTCTTCATGGAAGCACCTGATTCAGGTGATTGTAAAAAATAGACTAGAAACGCATTTTTCTTCCAAACATTTGTCGTCCCCCCACGAACGGTAATCCCTTAGAAACGGAAACTGGTGCGATATACATGTATAAAATATTTAAATTAAAATTTCTACTTCAGACCTTGAGATAAATCATTTCCTTACAAATTTATTTACAATAAAACTTTTGATACTCTTGAGAATACCTTCCCGTTTTGAGTTTCGAGATGAGATGATATTTAATATTGATTTCTACTTTATCTCTCTCTCTCTCTCTCTGTTTATATTGAAATCCTATCCAACAATGTTTTTAAAATCAAATTTAACATAATAATTACATTCCTTTTATGTGAAAATTAAAATAAAAAAGGTACGGAATTTTCACATTTTCGGGTCGATCGAATGAAAAAAATTAGCAGAGCGTGGTTTCGATCCACGGACCTCTGGGTTATGGGCCCAGCACGCTTCCACTGCGCCACTCTGCTCTTGATTATATTCACCAACAAAATATGATTAAATCAAACATTATCATGTATAGCCCTGAACTTATATTAAGTTCAGTGGTGTGTGGACCATAATTCATATGAGAATGGCTTCATTTGCTGCCAAATATATATTGTGAACTGTCAATTCATGTCATTTAATATTATTCACTGAAAAACAATATCTTAAGGTGGTCCAAAACAGGTTCCTGAAATTAATGTTGTCCGAACCGCCTTATTATTCAACTGAAACTCTGCTCAACGAAGCAAAAGTTTTTAATATACGCCAGCTCTTTCATTATAATATTATCATCCATTACTATAAGAACAGAAATTTCGCTCTACCGACTCACTTGCACAAAACCCGCAGAAAAAATGATAATGTTATTCCCCAGACACAAAAATCAATTTTCCAATACTGTTATACTCACTTGGCTACAAATAATTCACTTGTTCAAAAGAAAAAAGAAATTAGTTCATTTTATAAGTTTGAAAATGTCTTTATAGGACGAAACTGCAGTAACGTTAGTTACAAATAAAATTCTCATTTCTTCATTATGATTTCCTACCACGTAGTAACGATTACATCCATCAATTTATTCTGAGACTATTCATTTTTTCTCAACCTAGGATAGTAGTTTCCGATTTTGATAACAGAAAAAATACTTGAATTCAATGTACATGATTATATGTACTAGGTATTATTTCAATCAGAAAACCACACAGTACATCGTTTTATTATATTATATATTTTATTATGTTCGAATTATTGTGCCATTTCCTTTTACTAGCATACATGCATGTATTATTCTTTCCATTATTTACAAGTTTTACTTTTATTTACATTTTATTTTACATTGAACTAACTGAAATTACCACTAACGATAGTTATATCTTGAACTCTTATATATCCGTTTCACAATCATAGGTTTAACTTGATATCTATATATTATATCTGTGTTAATAAATTGTTGAAATTGTATTGTTCCTGTTATACGCAGCAGGTGCTTTTGCACTTATCGTCATTTTTCCTTATTCAACTAATACTATTATTATTATATTGCCAGAAACCTTTCAAATGAATGAATAAAAATATTATTATTATTATATTCAAAAAGTCACAAAGTAAAAAAAATCAGAAAACTTATTAATCACTCACCTCTATTGAGATCAATTTGATTGAAAATGACAACATAATTGAATCTTTGAAGTGTGTCATTGGAATAGACTCACCAACCATACAATACCAACTACTTCCTCAAGGTATAAATTGAAAGGGGTATAGTTGCAGGAGAGAATAATTTCAGGGAAAGAAAGGTTTTGGCTGTCTACGTTTCCATCTTCATATAAAAAAATTGGGAATCTTCAAAAGAAAGCAAGAAAGCAATACATTTAAAAAAAAAGAAATTAATTGCTGACCACTCCCCACACCGTGGGATAAGTGATCATTGAGTATACAAGAATCATGTGCACTTAAATCAGAATAACTATTCCAATAGAGTGGTCTGAGGAGTCAGAGGAGTTAGAAGAAAAATCTTTATATTCCACCCGACTTTCTATCTCTTTTTGGACGAATATCGCCTAAATCCTTGAGGAGTTGTTTCGAGAGATTAATTTCATCAAGCAGATTTCTTCCATTGGAAAATATTTTCACTGGGAGAGTTTAATACAGTATTAAAATCATTAAACAAATGTGATAAGTGTGACTTGTGAGAAAGAATCAACGCCCATTGTATTCTTTGCTAGTGAGGAAGACCTTTAGGATGTCATTATCAATTGATTCCATGCTCTACAGTGAATTCGTAGATTTTCACAAAACTGTTCCAGTCATCGCATGGATCAAAAGATTCATTCACAGCTATAATTGAAATATGATTCTTTGAATTTTTTAGAAATTTTGGAGGTAGATTCTGTGGGACATTTGGTTCCCTTCAAAGATGAATTGAATATTTCGTAGACGAAAACAAAGTTAGTTCATTGAAAAGATAGTTTCGACTTCGATTTTCGACTAGTACTTCCACTAAAATATTATTTAATAGTATGACTGGTTCAGAAGGAGCCCAAGGTTTGCCATGTAGACATTCAGTGTCGTGAAAATGTTGGGCTGGATTCATTTGTCCAACTTCACTTCCTTAGAAATGATGGAGTGGATTTAATTCTCGAATTGCTTTTTGGCGTCGTGGAGTTTGGGATTCGTTTTGAAAGAGTTGTTTTGTAGGACTTTAAGCCTTGTTCAGGCAAAGGACGGAGATACCCAGTAATACGTGATTGTGAACCAGTCATGCAGAGTAGTACTATTTACGTCTGAATCTGCAGATAATTCGAATTCTTCGATTCCTGTCACTTTGTTTCCTTCTGGGATGAGGTTGACAGTTAATTAATCAGCGAATCGAATACTCAGAGCAACTGAAATATCAGCATGATGAAAAGGTGGTGAGGCAATTTCAAGTTGGAAACATCGTATTGGTAAGTGATGGTGATTCTAAAAAAATAACTCTAATGGATCAGGCATATTTTGTGTAGCATGTTTCAAGAAAAAAAAGTGGTCATGTGGTGAAACTGTCAATAATAATTTATAAATGAAAGTTTTTTTTTTATTTAAGCAAGAACAGCATCAACCACAGAGGGTTATTAGCGGGGTACATTGCAAGTTATAATAGATATATACACACATATATACGAACTTCATATTTGATTGTATACATTAACTTTCTTTATAAATTGTATAGTTTTCTCCACATTGTTGTTCAAAGTTTTATGTTCTCGCTGATGTTCATTAGTTTTCGTTCTTCATTGTAGTAGGGGCAGAGACATATGATGTGTTCCACTGTCAACGGTGTATTG
>WOGO01009922.1:0-10002 GCA_015342085.1 Leptinotarsa defecta | reverse complement strand
AATAGCAACCACGTGCGTACAATTGACAAACTCACATAGGTTATGTTTACTACTTAAGAACAGCTGATGAGAGGGGTGTTGTGTTATCTTTGAAGAATAACGTAGAATAACAACGAGTTACGGATAACAACTGGCAAAAATAAACAGTGATAACTCACCTGATAGAACATGATTCAATATCAATTATATTGAGCAATAAATCGTAAAATGGAAATACAATGAAGAGAAGAGAATGAGAAAATCAAATAGGCAAAAACATGAAAATTAAAAAGAATTGAAGAAATCATATAAGAATAATATCAAAATCATATCAGACGATGGGTAGATTGGGTAGAATGGGTAGATGTTTCAAGTTATTTGGGATTCTGTTATAGAACCTAGTTATGTTATATGAGGAAAATGATCAAAACTGACTCCTATGCAGTCGTGGCGTAGAGATTTGAAGCGTACATTTAGGTGTTCAGTGTCAGTTCACAATCTGGACGTGTACAAATTAGTAAAGAGAACAGGGTTGTCTGATTGTGAGATATGAAAAGATGAAGAAACGCAATGAGTATATGATACTGTAGTGTTTTAAGGAATCTCAGTAGAAACAGCAGCAAGAATGAACTAACAAACTTAATTAAGATGCTGATCTGAACATAGATTTGATTTGATTGAAGTCAATAAAAAACAATTTTAAAGCTGTGAGCTGGACTTATTTTCCGAATTATTCAGAGTAAATTCGTTGAATATACTGTCTATTTTATCTTATGTGAAAATAATAAAGACATATCAAATCTCACCAAAATATTTTCGTTCGCAATGTTTTACCATTGATTTCGGTATAAATTACTCACACTCAAACTGGATCGTGAAATTTCATGAGGGGCACATGAGATAAATATGGTGGAAAAATTTGATGCCAAACAAGACAGACTTATGAGTCCCAATGGCAAACCTTATGTTGTAGATATTGCATTGTCAGAAATCTGTCAACTCTTGCTCAAAAGTGGCTTGATGACTTGGAACTGACAAGAATTCATAAATCACTAATAATTTTCATTGCAAGAAACATAATGCTGAACACCGACATTTGAACCAGAAACATATCCATTTCATAGGTTGCTGTCAGTTTCAACCGCTGATGATATTAACACCAATCGAGAACACTACATTATAATGAATTCTGCTAGATATATTAACCACTTGGAATTTTTAATTGAAGAAGCTATTACATAATGAGACAGTGTTGCAATTTTGTGAATTGTTCAATGATAATTTCCTAATGAATTTCACTCAATCACGCTATCATGAATTTGGATCGAGTATCGGCCAATTGCATTACATATTCGTCATACACCATTCATTCATATTTATCTTCATATTCATCTTGAAATAATTGATTTCCGCTCTAAATTTTCTCAATTTCCAGGTTTCTCGAGTGAATACAAATATGATGATCTATTTGGTAAATTTCGTTCTATCGTTGAATCACATTCTTCAATCCATGATAGAATGAACAAAAACAATGAGTAAATTTATTTGTCTGGAAGCTCTTGTGTTTTCTACCGTATAATCCAATAGATATCCAAAGATTTATGTTTGTATGTATTCATCGCAAAGCGAAACAAAAATAATGTTCCACAGAAGCGATTAATATTGCGTGAGCAAGCCAATTCTACTCATCAATTAACGGATGGATTAATAGTGGAATGTTATGTTGCAGACCACTAATGATTAATAAAATTGATTACCGTGTGATTATATGTTTATTTATTTTACTGCATGACAAATACTTCATTGGTAGAAACAGCAGTTTTTTTTTCGAAAAATCAACAGTGAATAATTTCTGTTTACTGTTTATCAAATCTAATTATATCCAAACAGTATCATTTTTCATTTCTTTTCAGAATCAGAATATTGAAAATCATTGAATCATGAAAATTTAATAGCTGCTAGAATCGAGTTTCATCAATAACACGACTATATGTTTGAATATTAATTGGAAGTTTCAACCATATTTTTTTGACAAAATTGTCAAATGAACAAAGGTTCATGTAGATTCATTAAAAATATGTCCCTGAAGTTTATTTGATTGATCAAAGCGAAAATTGCAGAAGATCGAAAGGATTGAAGAGAACAAAATCCGGGCAATTTCCAGTGTCAATGGGATCTCAAAAAGTCATAAGCATTATCGATAAATCAGAGGCTTTTCTGTTATACTCGTATGGAATTAGGTCGGGAGCTTCATATTTCTAAAGAATTATATAAAACCTGTCAACTAGAATTTCGGGAATTATAGTATTCTTTGATAATACTCGAGAGTATGGTCAGTCCGAAGATGAACACCAGAAGATGATCGAATTATTATAGAAAATGCTACAGAAAAATGGTTTGAACAAAACATGTGAATTTTTTCAGAAACAGGTAGAGTTTTTGGTACATGTTTTTGAGTAAAATGGGTTACATACTTGCAAAAAAAATCAAATTACGGAAGCAATAAAGTTTGTTTCACCTTCAACGAATAAAAATGATGAATGGGCTTACCCGTTACTTGATGAAGAATAATAACACTATCCATGATAATTATTGAACAATTTTCTCAATCATTTTCCTTTTCTACGCAGAGGAAGCTTTCTGTAGTGTAGCTTCCTCGGTAGCTATTGTGTCTCATCGCACCGTTAAACAATATTTCCAAAGATGACTGCCCAGAGTTTGTTTATTAAGTTTGGACCAACCGCTTCTACGCAACTAGTTCGAATAGAAATGTAAGAAGTAACTATGGAATTACTAGGATGCTGTATACAAAACTGTTATTTCCAATTGAAGGACGAATTCTTTACACAAGAAAAGGAACTGCCAATGGTATCGCCACTTTCACCAGTTATAGTCAATATATATATGGAGTGGTTTAAAGCTCTGGCCATTGAAGAAGCCCAAGTCTGGTTGAGATACCTTGACGACACCTTTATAATTTGGAACCATAGGAATACTGAACTAGACGCCTTCCTGAAATACATTAACAGCCTAAGACCTTCCATTACTTTCACAATGGGGAAGGAAGTCCACAACGAATTGCCACTCTTGGACGTATTGGTAAAGAGGACCGACACTAAGTGAGAAACATCTCTATACCGAAAACCCACTCACACAGGACAGTATCTGAACCACGAATCTAACCACCATCAATCGACTGAAAGGGGAATCATCAAGAATTCATTAGACCGTGCCTTCGGGCTCTGTAATACGGAGGAAGGCTTCTAGAAGGAACTAGACAACATCAAAAATGATCTTCAATGAAATAGCTATTCTAAAGCAATGGTGGAACAGACTTTGGCTAGAAGACAGCAAGAGCCTTACAAGGAAAATGAGCCGTCACAACCAGTACTTACACGTCCCTACATCAGAGGATTATCGAAAAGGATAAGTAAGGGAAACCAGCAAATCAGGAATAGCAGTGCATGTTTGGACCCTTCAACATAATATCGAGTATTCCCAAGCAGAAATCTCACACAGGGAGGAACACTGGAAATTGTTGTTCAACAATGTATTCAGCGAAGCTAGCGTAGATATACACAACATATAGAAACCTATAATCAAGCAGCGGTTAAGCGGAAAGAGGAAAAAAGAGATAAGAGAAAGTACTCGAATGACCCATAAATAGTCATCTCTCGAAGGAATTAGTCCAGTTATTACTCGAAGACGATTGTGGATACCAACAGTCGAAACGTCGTGAAGTAACTTGACTTGGAAACTCTTAATTTTTTATGTTTTGTTTAATTGTTCTATTTTTTACTTGTATTTTATTTCAGTGTAATTTAATTTCAAGTTTGTTATGCTTAATATAATGAATATTTTCAGTTGTTGTAGTTTACACTTGTGAAAGCTATTGTATGGCGAAATACGTGTCGCGGTTTCAATAAAACCCTTACAGTGATAATCATACAATCAACTGTATTAATTAGTTCATTTTATATAATATTAGACAATGATAGTACGAACTAATGAAATCAGGTAGTCTAAAGGAATATAAAGGACTCTTTTTAAAAGTTCTGACTCAAGTTCAATTCAGTTCAAAACGGTAAAGAATTTCAATCGTTTTAACAGCTGCAATATCGATTTCAATGAACTATACCTTTGTTCAAATTTCTCACCTCATAAATAACTGAATGGCTTTATATAAATGATTTCAAAGTCATCTGGTATAGATTGCGAATTCGCCTCATTGGTGATGTTCCATTGACAATAAAAGAGGCAGTAAAGGGTATAGTTATAGACAACTATTTTTGTTTGGTCAATGGCTTTATGGAACAATTTTCCTCAGAATTTCGAAATCAAACATGTGCCTACGAATCGTAAAGATTCGAATCTCTTGACCTGCATGAACAGGTTGCCTTCTCATTCAGTGTCAAACTATCTAAGTTCTTCCTCAATTGGTGAAGTAATCTATTTCAAAAAGGCAGGCAGCTAGCTGCATTCTGAAACCGATGAATAGAAGGAAAATGACAATTCCGAATTCACATTCCGGTCATTGAGATCCATTTTATTGCGTTGGAAGGGACCGATATATTTGTTAGGAATTCAGCACAGTGAACATTTGATTTCAATTGTGAATATTGTTGAAAATATTTCGCAAATGAATATTCAGTGAGTCGTATTATTATATGACTGAGAATAATATAATTTTATTTTGTATTAACAATTGTATTGCATTATTTGTGAATTTTTCAATTTTATATATTCACTACATCTAACTGTAACAGTCTTTTTATACCTATAACTGTGAGAACTCGAAAATAACGACTTTTTCAAAATAAAATTCATTATATGGCAAGTTGGTACGTTTCAACACTTTTATTCAACAGGAAATGAAAATGTATTTCATTCATATTATTGTTGAAGTTACAACTCATTTATACAGGGTGGGGCACCATCAAACACATGTGTTCTGATAAAAATGCAAAAATACGTCGATTTGTAATCCAAGGGTAAATCTTCCTATCATAACCTCAACTCTCATACCTCTTTCCCCACCCAGCGGTGACTATCACCCAAACAATTTGAATAGGGAAAGTAGTAAGTGTGATACATCGTTGAAAAGGTGATTCCAAAAGAAATTCAGCCATGTCAATTTTGGCACCTAACTTTCGATTTTGGCGCCTTCTTGCGGGAAAAAAACTGTTTCGTATTCTAAATTATGATACTTCATTCGCAAGCTAATTTGACATAAATTCGGTGAAATGCATTATAGAGTTTTTCTAGGGGAAAAACAAGATGACGACTTTACAATGGCGGACAAGATTTGCAATTATGGTCCGATTTGATTGAAAATTGATAAGTGGTGATTTTCAGGGTCGGAAATTATGAATTGTTTTTCAATGCAAAAAATCAAGATGGTGGCTCCAAAATTAATTTGTGATTATGGTTCGCTTTAACCCCACACCGAAAACGAATTCTTCAAAACACATGTGTTGTGAACATAATACAAAAACACGTCAATTTGGTTCGATTTAACCCCACACCGAAAACGAATTCTTCAAAACACATGTGTTGTGAACATAATGCAAAAACACGTCAATTTTAAATCCAAGGGGACAAATCCTGTCGTTACCTCAACTATCATACTTCTCTCCCCACCCCTTGGTCACTCATACATTTTGATTAGGGAATGTAGGGAGGTGTTCAACTCGCTTGGCACATTTGATTCTACCAAGAGTAGAACATAGAAATACGCGACTGACTGTGGCTGCTCATCGTTTTAAGGTTCAACTTAGTACACTTCGAACTCCACTGTTTGAGAACTCTTTTATCTGGAGAATTGTGTTTATGTGAAATAAACTTCCTGAGCACGTTTTTTCAATTGGATTTAATCTCCAGCAATTCAAAATCAATGTGAATCGCTACTTTCGCATAGGCACCGCTCTTAGAGCACCTTTGGATTTTTCTTTAGTGCTTGCATAAAATTTTCAATACTTTAAATGAAAAGCTGTTTTAATCGCATCACATTCCTGCACAGCTTACCGAATTGAATGGGACATATCTGAGATGTTTTCAATTTTGGCTGGAAAAGAGGATAATGTCATGATTCGATCCGATCTGAAACTGCTCCAATCAGTTACTTTATTACGTGATGAATATTAATTCATTATAAAGCCCTCAAGTTATAATTAGTGAAATATACTCAGTGTGTGAAATAAAATGGCTACTCCAGTTTTTTCTTCAATGACAAGAATGTGCAGCTGTGCTTTATCTGTTAACGAATATATTATCCTTCTCAATGTAGGATAAATGTGGGATAGACGCCATAGGGGGATGGATGCCTAAGTAAACGCGTAGCGATCTGTAAGAGAAATACTCTCGCAGTGTTTTGTTTCAATCTAAGCTTGCCGCCTTACTTCCGCCAGTCGATGCCTCGTACATTTTTCGAACAAACAAGTCGTGAGTTGTGCCCATAGAGGCATCTATTTCACATTGAGACATGCACCAAATCAATTATTTTCTTGTTTTCTAGACATGCTACACAAGTACGTTCGCAAACAGGTCACTAACTGGCAGGTTAGTTGCTATTTCGGGGTTTCGAGACTGCCTTATTTACCTATATAATCCAGCTATCATTCCATAAAGTTTTTCTGCAATTTTTATTTTACCGTCAATAATCAAGGAAATGTTAACTGATGAACAACTACCTGATCCCTTATGTAGTAATCAGGCATTGCGAAGTTTAGACGACAACGGGGTTCGCGTTATGGCAACTTTAGTTCAAACTCGAAGTTAGTCACCACCAAATCCAGAACCAATTCACGAATCTTCTGGTAGCTCTAAGACAGCGAGACGGGATCTTCCCAATTCCCATCTTTGCTATCTCAGCAGCCTGGTGCATGTAAACAGAAAGAGACGTCTAGCAAGTATTTGCAGGAATGTTTTCCTGTATCGAAAAGTCCGGTATCTTTCTACCATGAAAAGAAGAAAACAGTCTGCTACAGTTCTGAATCTCAAGAAAAACGTTGGTACTAAGAAAAATTAAGATGAAACTAATCCCAAAATACCATGTTAAAGCAGCAAACAAGCCAAAAAATTCAATAAAAAAAGTCGTGATCAGCTTTAGAGGAGACTTGTGATTCTGATGAATATCTAATAGAAAATGAATCTGATAAAGAAGAAGACAAATTAACGAATATCTACGAAACAGTGGTTTACAGCAAAAAATCAAAATGAAAGTGTAAATAAAATTCAGTGTCTTGTTCGCAATATTCAGACTACAAAAAAATTGGCACAATTTCCAATGAAAACGACGAAACATTTTCAAAGAAGTGCGGCAACTAAATGTGTGGAATGTTTCGAAGATTTTGAAACTACAAAATCGAAGGTAGCCATTCAGTGCATCATGTATAGAAATTGGCTGCACGAAACTTGCACAATGTACAGCGATTATTGTAACCAATGTAAACGTTTAAAACTGGGTCAAGAAAAAAAAGATGCATTGCGTTAAGAAAACTTATAAATAAAAAACCGAAGGCACAAAAATATAAAGCAATTTTATGTAAGAGAAAAAAGACATAGTTGAAATTATGTGCAAGACACTGTTTAATAAGAATTAATGATAATTATTTTAAATTTAGCACCAAAGATGAGTGGGTCTATTCGAACCTTCACCACAACCCGAAAGGGTTCATTGTGGCTCACAACTATTCACATTAGACCAAATAAACCCAGCTTCTTTACGGAACCGATTAGTTTGTATGGTGAGTGGTCTTCCAGGTCAGATGGTGAAAGTATGGCTCTGCCGAAATCTATAAACCTGAATCGGTCCCCATCGGGGAAGACACAAAGTATGTGCTCTGCTGTTTCATCACTGTCCGAGTCTCTGGATATGATGATTCAAATGGCAGTGACCTGTAAGAAGGCCTGTTAGACATCGTAGTTCATCCCTACTGCAGTCCAATAACTGTTTGGTATCAAGCTTTGAAGAGTGAATAAAAGCCTTGGAGTAAGTCAATCCTGGAAAATTCAAGCAAAAGTCATGAATCTTTGCCATCCAGATGTTCAATCTTTGTTTGGCGAAGCCTAAAGCGATGCCAATGACAGGTTCTCTTCCGATAAAGCTGCTTGCAAGTTAGGATATATTTTTTTATCAAAAAATCATGATTATTATAACCAATACAGAAGATTTAAGTTCAGTTGACTGTATTATTCAGGAAATATTGAATAAAATTATGAAAATCATAGTGTTCTTTCATTAATTCCTTAGGGCAACCATCCCACAAGTCAAAATATCATAGCGGCCTATAACCCACATAGTAGGCATCCATCCTCATCCATAAGGTTATTTATTTTATTTGTTGTCAACTATAAATAATACAAACAGTATTGAATTATGCAATACACGACCATTAAAAAAAGTTATAGATTTTTCAATGCTCATCTTCTCTATGTAAATCGTCCATTTCAAAAAGTTTGGTAACTATTCCATATTTAACCTATATAAGTGACGCTCTCATATGAGTACAACAAAATCCTTGGTAGAAAGCAAATGTGCTTTTTTGTAAACAAAACGATCATCATTCTCAATGTATAATATATAACGTTCTCGTACATCATAATCCTTCATTTCCCGTTGATACTCCGGTGGAAATATGTGTAAATATGCAAATGACGGAACTAAATCATCGCATATGAATTCAAGAATGGGAGAGAAAATTAAGCTGTTACATTAACGAAATCATCTTCAGGAAGAAAAACTGTGTCTGCTGATAAAAACCTATTAAAAAAAAGGCAGCCTTGAAAAAAAATCAAAATATTTCTTCAATGAAAGAAATAAAATTGTGGAAAATTTCAAAAGTATTTAATTTCAGTGAAAAAACAGAACAGAAATCACAATTTCCTCAAATATTTGAAAGTTTTCAACACGTTGAGCGACCATCAATATGGCTTTCAAAAACAAGTATCAACAGGCCACCTTCTACCGTATGTCGCCCATATTTGGAGAAACGCAATCGTGAAACATGGAGAGTCAAGTGCTGTTGCGCTTGATATTTCTGAGGCCTTTGACCGTGTGTGGCATGAGGATTTGTTGGCCAAACTTCGATGCAATGGCTTACCGAATCATTTTCTGTATGGATCTCCAGCTTCATGGAAGAAAGTTCCTTGCAAGTGGCTGTCGAAGGATATATCTCGAATACTCTTACCATCAATGCTGGTGTTTCACAGGAAGCCATATTTTCTCCAACCGTTTCTCATTGTATGTTAAAAACTTATTGGAAAAAAAACAAGAATCCAATATATTGCTTCGCTGACGACAGCACACTTATTTCATCATTTCAATTGGATTCCAAGACAATGGCTGCAGATGCACATCTACACCGGCAGCATGAGGTGGCATATCTCTATGAGGATATAGAGGTGATTTCGAATTGGAATGAAAGTAACCAGGTTCAATTCAATGTCACGAAAGAATCGGTTTCCTCTAGGAAAATAAATTTGTCTCCGAATCGGATATAATGATGTCAGGACAGACAATTTCCGTTTCTGCTTCGATAAGTTTTTTGGGGGTCGAAATGGACACCAGGGTCTCTTGGTACAATAATGTCACTGGAATTGCAAAGGCTGTTTCTCAAAAGATTTTGAACACTGTTCTGAACCAAATAACCAACTATAGAAGCGTATGATGCTTTATAAAGCTCAGACCAGACCTTCTTTGAAGTATTGTTCTCATGTGAGGAGTTCCTTCCCTAAGCATACCCTGAAGCTACTGCATCCCATATTCACCCTATTGGAGACACAAACATCACTTGCTACCTTGATAGTCTGGAACATCGAAGAAAGGTAGAAGATTGTCCTCTTTTAGAGATACTTTCACGGGAGGTGTTCAAGTGACTTGGAACATTTGATTCCACCAAGAGCGGTACATATCAGAAATAGGCGACTGCAGCTCATCGTTATCAGGTTCAACTCAATAGACTTTGAGCTTAACTCTTTCATTTTGAGAACTGCGTTTATGTGGAATAGACTTCCTGAGAATAT
>WOGO01009921.1:0-10003 GCA_015342085.1 Leptinotarsa defecta | reverse complement strand
GGCTCGTAGCACGATACGCGCTTTTATGTCAAAATGGCGCAAGCAATTATGATTGCTTGGGCCTGATAGACCCAACGCGTCCACTGCAGGGTTAATAATATTGGTCTGATGAAGAAACGCATCAAAAAATGGGTTCTTGAACCAGACAATTCGTTAAAAACATTGTGTACCCAGCAAATTAATTCATTTCTAATTTTTTTATTTTCTTCTCTTCTTGATTGGTTTTGATTTCCTCTTATAAGCTTATTAGAGAAGTTGAAAATTAATTATTTCGGCAATAACAGGCTGCAAACTAATAAACTGATGAGGTAGAAAAATCATGATTTTCATGAGACGAAACATAGAAAAGCATATTTTTTCCACAGACAGGTTCCATGTGAACCTAAGTGGCAATCGTTTTTATTTGTTCACTATATATAAATGTACTTAGGATACTTTTATGCTTTCCAAGAATCAATGTAATAATTGTAAGAAAATTTGACAAATAAAAATTATTAATATTATTAAATCAGTACGTATGCTGAAATTTCTTGTGTGGATTGAAAAAAAAAATATACTCACATTCATATTTATAGATTAATACAAACAATTTTCAAAAAGAAAACAATGAATAATAACATAAAAATGGTAATGAAAAGAAGAAAATAGTGTGCTCAATGCTCAAAATGAATTAAAATCCATACAAGGTGAGGGATATGAATTGGGGTTAAGGATGGAAAATGATTTCTCATGATTTTCAATGGAAGTAAGTATATTATTGGAAAAAGTTGAACAAATGTTGTGCAGACTATAAAGTTTTGCAGTGTATGTATGAACCATTTCCATACGTAGCCCGAAATCTTCCACAAAACATGTAAAAACCTTATTTTTGTTTCTGACTTTTCACGACATTTGGTGGAAACTCACCTTTTCGTGTTCCTAGTATGCAATCATTTTTTCAAATTGAATTATTCAGCATTTCAGTTGAAATTCTTGAAAAAACATATGATGTTTCATTACAATATCAGAAAAAGTAATGGCAAATCGTTGCAATATGAGATATCACAAAAACATGCAATTGGTTTTTATCACTGAATGTCAGGTTTCAAATGATCGCAGCAGAAAAAAATATGACTGAAAGAGTTTTTAATAGATGAAGATTTCACTGAGTATTAATGCTGTTATTCAAGAAATATATATTCGAAATTGAGAAATATCTTACTCAGAATGTTATTCCACAAAAAATTTTATTGAATCAAGCCCCATCAAAATTGTTGATTATCTAATTAAAATATTTTTGTTGAAAGTAAAATTACTCACACTCCTCAATCCATCAGGTGTCTGCACCTCTCATTTAATAAAAAAAATCGGTTGCATTGAATCTATAATGATTTACTAAATACCATCCATAAGTTTGCTCTCTTCAAAATATGATTATCATGATTTTGATGTACGTTTTGTTGACCATTTTTCACAAAGATTTCAAGGAAATGACTCCAAATCGTGATGTAGATCATAGGGGTTTCTCAATGATTTGATAGCTAGGTTTTTCGAAACACGAATAAATAGATTGGTAGACGCGTAGCAATTGAATATCCTCCATGATGACCAGATTCAACTCCCGCAGAGTTTTCGGATACAAAGAGAAATATTTACAAAAGATACAAAAGAGGTACAAAAGATACAAAAAGAAATATTTTCCGTTCGGGTGGATAATATCCCTTCCCTCAATGACTATATTTTTATTTATTTGGATTACAATTCGAAATTAATCAATCTCACATCTCCAGATCTCAATAGCTTTCGTTCCATCTGGTATTCATTCATTTTCTGAAAATGAAATACTCTCCAATTATGCGAGCCTCAGACGAGAAGATTTCCTACAGAAGTTTTTATTCCCCCTTCATTACGAATGCTTCAGCCATTCTCTCACACAAAGACTCCGTCACGTTTACCAATCTACCTGAACTAGACCGAATTTTGATGAAGGAAGTGGATCTACTGAATGAATACTTCATTAAAATATGTTCTAGAGTTTACGCAAATACTGGACGTTTTATTACTGCTCACATTGCGTTTTTCCAACAGCAATCACTTGTCAGTGATTTTAAGAGGTGGATAATTCAACGCCTTTCTCTATTATATATCAACGACAAGGTCGACCTAGTGAATAGAACTAGAAACTTCATTGTTAAATAATAGCGTTTTGGTGAAGAGGACCAACACTAAGTGGGAAACATCAGTATACCAAAAACCCACTCATACGGGACAGTATCTGAATCCAACCACCATCAATCTACTAAACGAGGAATCATCAAGACTCCAGTGTATCGTGCTTTCGGGCTCTGTAATACGAAGGAAGGTCCCGAGAAGGAACTAGACATCATTAAAAAAGATCTTCAATGGAATGGTTACTCTAAAATGACGGTGGAACACATTTCGGTTAGAAGACAGCAATAGCCTCACTAGGCCCTTCCCTACGTCAGAGAATTATCAGAAATGATGAGAAAAATTGGGTCCAAATCCAACATAAGAACCTGATTCAGATCCGGAAACACTATCCGTAGCAGCCTCACGAAAATCTGGCCACCAAACGTGGACTACGATTCCAAGAATTGCATTCACCGGATACCTTGTGAGTGCAGCAAAACCTATATCGGTGTAACAAGACGCTATTGGAAGTCTGTATTGCCTAGCACAGAAAAACACACAGCGAGGAGAAACCAGCCATTGGAAAAAGCAGAGCATGTTTGAATTCAGTGTTACTATCTACATTCGGGTTTAAATGCCGTAGTAGTTTGGAACTGCATCCTAATGTTTCGCCAGCACGATTGGCTGGCTTCTTCAGAGGTTTATTCATTTTGATGATTCACCGATGACTGGCAATTTCTAGTTCGTGGGTTGTATTTATGTTGACTCAGGTAGTCCGCCTCTCTTGTTGATGTGTTGCTATTGGCCGAAGTGTTATTATCTGTTAATGACGTATCAATTTCCGCCGTACCTGTTAGCGGGTTGTTATTGGTTACGGTATTGAAATCTGGCTTAATAATGAGTGACCTGCCGTCTCTAAGAGACATATCATTGCATTGCGCTGTTGCTACTTCAGCATCTCTTTTCTGTTATAGTTCTCCGTATGTTTATGGATATCTATGGCTTCCCGTACAAGCCGACTGTGGTATCCATGATTGAGGGCAAGTAGTTTCTCACCTTCAAACAGTATCATGTGGGCTTCTTCACTAAGAGCGTGTTCTGCTACTGCGAATTTTTCTATTTGACCTAATCTACAGTTTCTCCGATGTTCATTCAGCCTTGTACCCATGGATCTTTTGGTGGTACCTATATAAACTTTTCCGCAGGTGCACGGTATACGATATACCCCCGCAGCTGATAGTGCATCTCTTTTGTCTTTCGCAGATCTAAGACTTTGTTTCATTATTCTGGTAGCTGAATATTCACCTTTCAGTGTTTTAAACCTAAACCGGTTCTAAACTTTCTCATAAATAAAAAAACGTAGGAGTAGTAATTTCATTAGAAGTACTCATCATACGACTGCAGTTTATTATGCTTGACGTTGCATCTGCAAATGAGGCTGACATCACGAAGGCTACTGGAATGCGAAAGTAGTGCTCCAGTTTCATTTCGTTGGTTGATTTGATTGTCTTGGTTCATGTACTGTTGAGTGCGGGTAGCCAAACATATTCATGTTAAATCCCTTTTTTCGGTTGAATTTGTCGACATCATGTTTCTGAATTGTTATCACCCCAATATAATATTGGTGGAGTTTTGTCTCTCTGAAAGCCTTTATATAATTAATAAATAATATTGTCGAAACATTGGAACTTTCATAAGAATTGTTTCATATTTCTGTTAGATATTGAGAAGCATTCGAAACCTTTTTTCCTCTGATAATAACGAGAAAATTTTGAAATTCCACTCTCACACGGAACATAATTTCTTTGCTCAAAAATTCCATAGAAAAAAAAAGCTTTCATGAACAACTTCTTTCAAATAACCCTTGGAAACATTCCCGCCAGTTCTCTCTTTGAAATATATATTACGTGTGCATTAATGAAATTCCATTCGTATTTTTTGACTCAGTGATTTTATGATATTTAATTATACTGTTCGCTCCCGACAAAGATTCGGAGATACAGACTTCAGCTTGAAATTAGATCCAATGGTTATTTATATTGAATATGAAGGAATTCGACGGCATTTATTTCTTGGGAAGATATGAAAAAAACAGAATAATAATTAAATTGAATGGAAGACGAATTGTTATTTCAAATGATAAACCATTTTAAATGTCAACCACCTTCAAACCATAGTGAGTAAGTTTATAAAACTGTGCAATTTCTAAATAAGCAACCGTTCTATTCGATTTGAATTACATTTCCAAGTTTATTTTATATAACTCAAAATATATGAAACCATTCTTAATTATGAATAGCCTTTCTTGAAAAACTTGGAAGCAGTTTACATATTTTGAAGGAGTATTTATCCAAAAATATGGTTACAATGCATTTTTTGAAAGATTTTAACATCATATATTAGAAAAACAGAATAATTAAATTCTGCTAAGCCAACTGAAACTATTCGATCCAAAAAAAGAATTAACACCTATTGAAAACACGAGATAACACTTATATAATTGGTTCATTTCATATCTCAAAAACAGAAAGCAGATAGTTCAACTCAATCAGAAAAACAAAACAGTCAGATCGAAGGCCTTGGCTACATCGATAGGAGTCTCGCAGGGTAATATTCTCGGCCCAATACTATTCATCATTTTCATCGATGACATCAGCGAGGCTACAAAAAATGTAAATTCTGCTCATCTAATCAACTATGCTGATGACAGCAATCTCTTGCTGACCGGTAACATTTTATTATATAAGATCAAGAACGGAAGTGGAACAATCAAAAATTGCAACGAATATATTCTTGACAACAAGTTGGATCTGAATGAAAGAAAAACTGACTGCCTCATATTCAAAACCAACAAGAATTTTGAAACGCCACATGATGACGAAAAAATCATTCGTAATATCCCAGTGAAGTTTCTGGGAATCAAGATCGATGATACTTTGGGTTGGACAATTCAGATAGACAATATATGCAGGAGTTTTTCTTCAGTCATATACGGGGTAAGAGTACTTACAGAATATTTTGATCTCGAAGTATTATTAACAGTATATTATGCAAATTTTTACTGCATCATGAGGCTAGGAAGAACAATTTGGGGTTCAAGTAATGAATTATGTAGTTTTTCTATGTAGTATGAATTATTTTCATATTTCACCTAATCATGAAATATTATGAGAACTCTGCAACTGAAAAATCTAGAATTCCATGTTGCTGAAATGGATAATCTTTCGTTATTCCTCTCATATTTTATATAGGTAAAACACACGCTTGTTCTTCTAATATTTATATAAAGACAAAAAGCATGTAAAATGTGTATTGGCCTTCCGGGTACATGAACAATATTCGAACAGGCATGTTTCTTTTAATCATTCAACTCCAGAAGCGAGATTATTAACATATTGAGTTGATAGAAATATTAAATTTGGAAGTTGAGTTTGTCTTGCTGATACCTCAAATATTAGTGAAGCAAACATATATAGTAGGGAGTTCGACTTACGACGTACCAATTCAATGAAGTGATCAGGAAACAGAACGCATTATTAGGGAACATTGGAAATAATTGAAAAATAACGTAGTGATCACTCACTTTATGATCAGTGAGGTAAAACTTTGTTTTGTAGAACTAAATGCGATTATTCGTTAGCATGTGATTCACGATTGAATCAAGAGTCATTCTCATTACATCATTCTGTGTAATTGAAAAATTCTATTCCTATGTTCGAACCATTTGATCGATGTTACTAAAAATGCACTGAGAAACTTTGATCAGGATTGTGATTGATGAACAGAATTTTTTATCACAATTCGAAGAATTTAAGAACCATTTTTAACCTCGCTACGTAGAGGTCAGCTGACAGTGAAAAAATACAAGTTGCGCACATATCATCTGAAGGAAAATTATCCTCAGATGTCTGTGTGTCAATTACAACATTGAAATTAATGAAGTTTTGACACGGTTAACTTCAGATAGTCAGCCTGTAAATACAATTGCTGTCTCGGATATTTTCTTTCTGGCGCAGACAAACAAGGAGATAATGAGCAATTAGCTGTTAATTGCAAAAGAACTAACAATAACCTGCTCGGCTCCAAGCGTTTTGACGTGATGTCGATCCTTCCATAAAATCATTTCGTGCCAGACGAGAGAGTTTAGACTTTGTGGAATTTGAAGAGGGGTTGTTATAAGACATCTCTCCAACGAAATTAGGGTGCTAATATGGAGCAATTAAAGAATCATTTTCATTGACGTACATTCCTCTTGTATAACAGCGACCCTGTGTTAACAACATTTTGCTTTGTACATGGGATAAAGGGAACGTGTTCAATTATGTTGTCTTGATCACAGAGTATGTATCTGGATATAAAACATCGACTGGCTTCAATTATAGTGCTGTCAGTAGGTTGAGTTGTTCTTCTCGAAAGAAATGTTCCATATTCCAAATAACTATAGACCAGACGCTTTGCTATCAGTGATATCAAAAATCGACACTACGTTCAAAGCAAGTAGCCCACGATAGACATCACTCAAATACTTCAACCATCAACGATGGTGTTCCTCAGAGATCCATATTGTCTCCAACTCTCTTTTCACTGTATATCAACGTGTCATTGGAAAAACCAATAATCCAGGTTATTGCTTTACTGACGACAGCACACTTGTCTCGTCATTCCATTCGGATTCCAGGACATCGGATTCTCATCTTCATCAGCAGTAGGAGGTTGCATAACTTAATGAGGATCCAGAGGTGATTGGGGTGAAAGTAAGCAGGTTCAATTCAATGCTACGAAAACCCAGGCATCGGTTTCTGCTTCGATAAATTTGTTGGGGGTTGAACTGGACACCAATTTGCCTTGACGCAATTATGTCGCTAGTGTCGCAACCAGGATCCTAATTAGAAAACTGTACAAACCCTAGCAATTTTTGATGCATTATGAAACTCAGATCAGACATTCTTCAGAGTATTGTTCACAAGTATGACGCTCTGCATCTATGCATACCCTGAAGCTGCTGGTTTCCATCCAGAAAGGAGCCATTCGCCTGATTAGAGACACGAACATCAGTTGCAATCTTCATAGAGTAGAGTAGAGTTAGAGAACAGTTTTATTACACTATGTTACGTATAAATATATGTACGGCAGGTCACAGTACATAAAGAGAATTGCTATAAAATTAAAATGTTGAACTCATAAAAGGAATGCATATAAATAACACGATAAAATTATTAGTTGAAAATAATTATTGGCTGACCATATAATCATTTGGTGCTTGAAGGTAATATGTCATGGGTATTTCAATGAACTTGCTTGTTTCGAATATTCCATTATATTGTAGAAATATTTCTCGAGAAAAAACTTTTTGATGACTGTTTTGAATTTGTTGAATTCCAATGCTTCCACTGATTCATCCAGAACATTATACAAACTTAGGTTCAGAGAATTTCTGTTGCTAACAACTGGTTTGTTGGGATTCAACATATCTGCAGATCTTGTGTTACACTGATGTATACCTACCAAAGGGTTTCTTAAATTTATGGTCTGGAACATCGAAAAGAGGTTGGAGATTTGTCTCTCTTCTATAGATACTTTCACTGGAAGTGTTCAAGTTACTTGGCGCATTTGATTCCACCAAGAGTACATATCAGAAATACTCGAGGGACTGTGGCTGCTCATCGTTTCAAAATTCAACTCAGTACCTACTCCTCGAACTTTACTGACGTTTTTCCAACTGAATGGCAATCTTCAGCGACTCAAATCTAACGTGAATGGCTACTTTCGCACAGACATCGCTTTTAGAGCGACTTAAGGATTTTTCTGCAGTGCTTGTGTATTGTCGTTAAAAAGAGAAATTTTCAGTATTTGGGAAAAAACATAACGTCTTTTCACTTCTCCATATTTATAAAAAAGTATGGTGAGGTTCAGAAGAAAAGAAGAGAACAATTAAATTCCAAATATGTTTAGATCATCCATAGGAGTTTCTTTCATATACAATCTGGAGAAGGATAAAGCCACAAAGCTCTTTTTCCCAAAAACTAATCTTTCCTAGAAATATTCTCCATTTCAATTCAATATATCCAATAAATATACAATGAATATCAATGAATATCCAAGTATATATTCTTCATTTAAAGTCACTATCGATGACAAAAACTTCGAAGCTGCAATGGATCCTAAAATTTGGCCTGGAGGTTCGTGTGTAAGTTTTTTCAGAGGCGGGGGAAACCGAATCAAGCGCAAATTTAGTGTTTTCCCCAACGATTGTTTTATAGAATGTTTGTATTCAAAACAATCAATCTATAAACCTTCTCAAATCTGATTTGAACGGATACGATCCTTTTTTTATTTGTTTTACCGAAATACATGCCAATAATGAATCTATTCAAAGCATATTGAAGGTTATAATTGGAGTTGTTTCTGGTGTAGAACCCATCATAAAAGTGGGGAAGTAGCTATTTTTTCTAAAATAGGATCAGAATGTAGGCAACTAAAATTAGAAAAGTATTGTGACGAAAAAAATTTCGAGGTTTGTGGAGTGTCTTGGAATAGTAACTCATACGAAACAATAATTTTAAGTTGTTATAGATCACGTAGTGGTGATAGGGGTATATTCTTTGACAGTGTTCAATCAGTTAACGGTAGACCAGAGTTACTCCTCATTCATCTACAATTATCGACCAAATTTTGACTAGCATTAATGATTTACAAGTTCGTGTGACTGACAACTTTATCTCAGACCACAAAACAGTATTATTGGATATACATCTAAATAGGAAACCTTGTGCTGTAAACTCAAGAATAAAACGAGTTTTCTCGGCACAGTAGAGTTTGGCTAAGAAAAAAGAGTTTTTTCACCAAGACAATGCACCAGCTTACAAATCTATCATCACAATTACCAAAATCAACGAATTGAAGTTTGAATTGCTACCCTGTTTGCCAGATTTAGCCCCCTCGAATTATTTTCTTTTCCCAAACTTGAAAAAATGGCCCAGTGGTCAAAGGTTTTCTAAAGATGAAGAAGTGATGTCGGCAGTTTATGAATATTTTGACATGCAGGACAGTTATTATTATAAAACAAGGTATTGAACTCAATAAACGTCGCTAAGAGAGGTATATACAGGGTGGGCCATCGAAAATTTGACATGGAGGTTTTGGTACTACTCTAGCAAATCCTAAAAACGCTCAGATAGGTCGATTTTTATTGGGAACGGGACAGTTTTTCCCCATTTACAGCGTCGTCACTTCGACCTAGAAGCAGAGGGGTGAACAACCCTTGGAATTTCAATAGGGAACTGGGGGCGACTCGCACATCGTGTGAAAGATCTTGGAATTCTTTAAACAACGGTGTAAATTTTTGATTTGGACGAACCATATTAAATTTAGAGTTGAAGTTACTTACTTTATTCTCATGTTAGCATATGGTCAAAATGGGCAACTCCAGCTTCCATGCAATAATAGAGATTCTGTTGGAAACGTTCTCGAACAATATAGAGCATTTCTGGTGTGATTTGGCGACATTCATTTGTGATTCGTTGCCGTCAATCTTCGAGTGATGCAGGAGGAGTACAGTAAATTCTGCTTTTCAAATGACCCCACAGAATGAAATCTAACGGCGAAAGGTCTGGTGATCGTGGTGGCCATTCGATAGTGCCCCGCCCCCCAATCCAGTGATCCGGAAAAGTCTGATCTAAATACTACCGAAAAGACAGAGCACAGTGCTGAGCCCCATCTTGTTGAAATATCAACAGAATCTCGCGATAATTTTGGTCATTTTCAATAATATCAGTGAGAAGGGGATTAATAGTATCTTCCAGAAGCTCCAGATACATTTGTCCGGTTAAATCGCCTTCTATAAACAATGGGCCAACAATATGGTCACCGAAAT
>WOGO01009920.1:0-10003 GCA_015342085.1 Leptinotarsa defecta | reverse complement strand
ATACAAAATTATAATGGTACACCAATTAACTGAAGATGACCCTGATCGAAGAACAGAATTCTGCGAAATCATGACGGAAACCATTGCAAGGCATCCTTCCTATCTCCACAATATTTGTTTCAGTGACGAATGTACGTTTTTTAAACGGCAATGTTCACAGAAAAAATTGCCGTTATTGGAGTGACACCAACCCTCACGTTTTCCGGGAAACACATACCCAATATCCAGAAAAAATTAACGTTTGAGCAGGAATATTGGGAAATCATATTGTAGGACCTTTATTTATTGATCAAAATTTAACAGGGGACCTGTATTTGGATATGCTGGAAACTACTATTAACCCTCAGTGAAATCGTCGGAGGGAATCCTAATGAATTCGATATGGATACTGTATTCCAACAATTACTCCAGACAAGTAAGGAACTATTTGGATACTACTTTTCCCGGTCATTGGATTGGCCGTCGAGGTCCTACAGAATGGCCAGCCCGCTTGCCAGATTTGAGACCTTTGGATTTTTTATGGGGCTATTTGAAGCAAAAGGTGTACGGAACTGAACTTGCTACAATATTGGATATACGGCAGAGAATAATAAATATTTGTAGAGATATTGGCGTTACTGCGTTCGAAAATATTCGGCGTGAAATGTCGGATAGGCTGTTCATATGTCAAGAAGATCAAGGCAACCATTTCGAGCATCTTTTGAACTGACCTCAACGTTATCACCTCATATTATGTAGTTAAATGTCAATGTATTCAGACAATTATTAAAAGTTTCGACATTTTGTAGTAGTTTTGTTTTAGTAGTAGAGATATTGATTTTATATTCCAGGGTTGTGAAGCATCTGTCTGGAGCTTCCAAAAGATGTGTCACAAGACCCTCTTTTTTTCATTACATTTTTTCCCAGATGGCGCCCAGTCGCCATCTTGAAAGTTCCATCTGTCAATTTCATTTCAAAATAAAGTGTTTATGCATTAATTTCATTATCCCAGATTTCAAAGTTTTGAGTTGACCCGTTCAAAAAATAAAGGGGGGGGGGCATTAAAGAAATTGACTGTATATGTTTTTACAATTTCAAATACCTGCGTTTTACCTAACCAAATAATGTTAAATGTGAACCTGATTTTGTAATGTACCTAATGAATGAAATGATCTGAGCTTATGTACCAGTTTCCACATTTGAAAAATTATTCAGTAACGGGGAGTTATTTCATTCTATTTGGTCATTCAGTTTATCACCCGAATTCTTGAATCTACTTGTATGATCTTTAATTCTTTGGGAAAACGTTCTTTCTGTTTGGCCAATATAAAGTGCCACAATTCAACTTATATAGTCCTGATATATTCGAAAGTAAAGTTTTGTCTTTATTGTTCAGGATAAACTCATTTGAACTATTATTCGCTCTGAAAGCCACATCCAAACATTCTTTTTTCAAAAAACGAGCGATATTATTGGTGGGTTCACTAAGATAAGACAATGGCCTATAGCGGAAGTTATCGTTTCTTCACTTTGGGTAGACCTGGTCCATGGATTATTTTTGCAATTTGGAAAGAATGGAGTCGATAATACATATTTTGTAATCGTTGTTGACAGCGATTTGTTTGATGAAATTCATCTCTTTCTCTGGAAATTACTTTCCGACAGTGGAGTAGGTAAAAAAATATTTCAAAAATATTTGAAGTACTAAGAAGAAACCTCCATATATGTATCATTATACTTTTTTGTAAATCTGACCGTCTGATTTAGAATACGCATTAGTATCAAACAAATTCATCGCGGTATCATTTGATTTTTTGCAGATAACAACCATAAAAGTTAGTATCGAATCATTAACTTTCATATTACATGAATTGTGAAAATTTCATGTTGCATTGAATTCACTTTATAGAAAATGCACGGTTATTTAAAAATCTGAATCGAAGCTTATAGATACACATTGCAGGATAGAAAATTGAACCGACGTATTTAACGTGTTTCTTAACACGCTTTTATTAGCTTCACCTGTATGTATGTATGTTTGTTTGTAACTCTCAAGCTCGGGATCTGTATATGACAGAATTATAGACATTATTGCTTGATCTATTGACGGGCAGATGGCGCGGTAAGTCCCCTCCTTGATATAATTCGAACTTATTTGTAACCCTTGCGCGCCTGCTGCCTTGGGCTTGATAGCTTATTTTTAGGCTCCCTCTCCGGAATTGGAAAATATCAGTGGTCATTTTTCTAAACAATATACGGCAGATTGATCCCAAAGTTTAGATAAAATAAAAATAGTTTAAAAAGACGGAAAAACGCGCTTTTATAGCATACGAAACTAAAAATTGAGAAATAAATATAGTTTCAAAAACTGAAAAACACGCTTTTAAAGAACATCGAACTAAAAAGGTAAAACTATTTTTTTTAATCAGCTTAAAACAATAACGAACGAAGAATACTAGTACTTATAATTGTGAAAAAAGCGTGGGCGCTTTGTGCCATATTTTTTGTATATGAAACGCTCGTTGCATCAGTAAAGTCGAAATTTTATTTGGGATGGAACGAGAAGCAGACAGCTCATAAGAAATGTTGTCATCATTTCTGTATTTAGATTACGATAACATTGATCTCAAAAGCCTTTAATTCTTCATTAGACATTTTTTTCTACTATGAACACTTGGATGTTTGTATTTTGTCTTTCCTTAAAGACAACCTTATCAGAAAGCGAACTTGTGAACACATCATTAAAGTAAATTGAAAATTAAATGAATGAAGAAAATTCCCCTTGATTATACAATGAATGTGATACCTGAAAAATCTGAAGCAATGTTGAATTCAACTTTCTAGAAAAACTGATATAAGCTTCTACTGAAGTTGTGAAAAACTTTCTGAATGAAAACTCACTTTCTTTTTCAATATAAATGAATTAACATCGATGAAGAATTTTGGAATATTATTTGAAAAAAATTTATTGTATATCTTTTTCGTGCTTGGCTGAGATTAGTTAATTTGACCTTGTTTTTTCAACCTTTGTACTGAGATTCGAAATGTTATGAGTTATCTTCAGATAACTCAGCTTCAGAGTGTCTTTAGACACTCTGAAGCAATTTTATATATTTGTGGTTGTATTCATACTCACGCTGAACAAAATACTGGAGAAAAACAGTAAAACACTTATGAGCAACATCGTTCTGTGGATTGAATAATCGAAATAAAAATTCAATTAGCAACTTCAACTGAACGGAATATATCAATGAATACTTAAATTGGGAAAGTTCAGGGGCGTGCTTGCCAATCGTCCACGAAATTAATATAGATACGAGTAGTTATAGCAAAAAATTGTGATAAATGTTCATTAACTGCTGCCAGATTATGGGAAGTTCTGTATCTGTAGAGTATGGAGGGTGAGTGTAGATCCACAGCACTTAGGCCACATGTGACCCATTGAACATCCTCTCGAGGAGTTGTCCTCCTGGGTCATCATCATAGTTGGAGAGATCAGTAGGAGACCTGTGGCAGGTGTAGGCCAAGACCCGCCGAACACACACTCTCTTTGGCAACCTTGAGGTGTCTCACGGTGGCCTCTGCGGAGGTTTTGGAAGGTGCAGCGATATTACTGTCGTTGCGCGGCTCCTTCAACTTTCTTGGGGTTCCCTCCGTGGAGGTGCACAAGTGAGAGAGGTTTCCTGCAGGGGGCAGCCGGTTCCTTGCCTTTATTTAGGGCGAAGCTCTTGGCGCCTGCCGCAGGAAGTGCCCTTGCTGTTGGACGTGGAGTGGGGGAGGGGGAGGGGGTGCACCTATAGTTGCTGCTATTCCTACCTTCCTCGCCCTCTTCCTCCTTTTGGTCTCGTCGTCGCAAATGCGCTCAAGCCTTGGCCTTTGTATTACATCACGATGTGATCTGCTATATCCAGCCTAATTCCAAGCGGTAGATTGGGGTGAACATTTCTGTTTAGCACTTCTGTCCAGCTTCGGGATTGGTTTTTGTTTTTGTTGTTTCGGTTTTTGTGTTTGTTTCATTCAAGTGTGTTTCCACGATTAGCAGAGGAAGAGTTGGCCACCTCTGTCAGAGCCCCGCATTACCAGAGGTAGGCTGATTACAATGAGGTTTCGCCCAGTTCCCCAAGGGGATCACTCGTAACCGCATATCACCCTGGTCCACCTGGTCCACCCTGGCTGGTCCACGGTGGCATGTTTCGCAAAGGCTTTTGGGGATTTTTAGTTCCCCTCACCCTACTTATTTCTGCCACTGACCAGGAGTCTGGAGACCCCGTCTGTAGGGCCACATTGGCTTCCCGGACAGGACCTCCAGTCCCCTGGCCGTTCCCCTATCCGCCACCTGGGGACGCGCCCGATGGGTAGCCCAACCCACGGGATCATGCGAAGTTATGGAACATTTTTTGCGGGATGATGAGAATGATTAGTAATAGATGAGAAAATTATGTGAGAAGCCATACTTATGAATACTTCACTACTTCAGTCTAGCGATAAGTGAGTCGATTTTTTATTGCTCCAAAACATTCACAACAAAAAAGTTCCACTTTTCTGAATCTGTATTCATTTTCTTTGCTAAGTTTCTTTTCTTAAAGCTAGCTTGAACTAGATCTTTACCGGAAGGTTTAGATTCATACACCTCCCTTATCCTTTTTAATCTATCACAAATAACATGAGATGATATTAAAAATTTTATGCCCACCTCGGTTTTGAACAACAACTCGAAACTCTTCGAGGTAATCTTATGCTCGTACAAACGATTCTACATAAGAGTATAAAATGTGATGTCTCTTCACCAACATGGTTTTGAGAATTCCAGATCTACGAAGGTGGTCCCAGAAGTACCACCCCCAACAAAAAAAACAAACATTTTGGAAAAAATGTGATTATTTCCCAACATAATCTCCTTGCACCTCTATACACTTTTTCCAGCGATGTTCAATAAGTTCGATACCGTTTTTATAATAAGAACTCTCTTACCTGACTGATCGTAGTCAGCTGGTCTGTGTGAATGGAATGAATTCTAAAGAAAATGTATGTCAAGAGGGGTACCTCAAGGCTCTGCTTTGCGACCCCTTTTATTCTTGGTTTTTATAAATGATCTTCCTATATTTTGTTCAAAAGCTTTCATTACTGTTATTTTTGCGGACCACACTAACATCTTGATATCTGCGGGAACTATTTCCAAAGTAATTGTCAAAGCTAAAGAAGTAACTGATCAAATTTCTGAGTGGTGTTCTACAAATGGCCTGCTGCTAAATTCTGCAAAATCTCAAATGCTCAACTTTGTTACTAAATATACAACAATTGATAAAAGCTGTTTGGTTAGATTAAATAGTGAAACTTTACATAATTGTACTAAATTCTTAGGTGTTCCAAGTAATGAACTTACTTGGAAGTTCTATGTTCTTAGTGTTAAACTGAATCTCACTAAACATATATATTTACCTCGTCGGTTGAAACAAACAATCTCTCTTGATGTTCTCAAGCTTTTATACCACAGTTTAATACAGTCAGTGATTTAATATGATCTTGAATAAGGGGGCTTGTCAGCTATAGCTGATGAAGTTTTTTTTATTTACAAAAAGGTAATCAGAATTCTAGCTGATGCATCTTCAAGTGCACACTGCAGGCCATTATTCATTCGTTATAGTCTAATATTAACAATGCCTAGTTTGTATATCTACCAAACTCTGATATATATAAAAAACAATATTTCAATTATTCCTAGAAATGAGCAAATCCATGAACATTTCACCAGAAATAACTCTCAACTTCATCAACCTTATAGTAGATTGACAGTATCAAAGAATCACCCCATATGCTGTGGAGTTGAGCTATATAATAAGCTTAGTGAGGACATTAAATCCTCAAATATGAAGACGACTCAATATTTTTCTATTGCAAAAAGCATACTACTCTGTGGATGATTTTATCTTTGAATCTTAATTTGATTGCAGCTTCTTAACTTTTTTTAAAAGTATGTTTTATATTGATTTTGTAAAGCTTGTTTGGCCTGTTGAATCATCCAGTATTTTTTGTCTAATGTGATTGTAAAGAAAAACTGATTGAATAAATGTTTGATTGATTTGTTGATTCTCAACATAGCCAATAACTGCTGGCATCACTTCATCGTTGGAAAATTTTCGACCACCGAGCCATTTTTTTCAAATAAGGAACAGAAAAATAGGATGCATAAGGTAGCAATCCAAACTTTAATTCATTAATTTTGATCATTGCGATATAGATTTGTGAGCTGGTGCATAGTCTTGATGAAACAACCCTTTTTTTAGCTAAATGCGGCCGTTTTTATTTGATTTCTTCACTCAAACTTTGCAATAAGTTTGCATAATACACGCTGTTGATAATTTTACCTTTTTTAAGATAGTCAATGAAAATTTTTCCACACGTATCCCAAAATAAAATCCGATACCATTACCTTGCCGCCAGATGAAACGATCTTCGCCTTCTTTGGAGCCAGTTCTTCCTTTTGAGTTTTGATTTTTGTTTTGTATCGGGTGTAAAGTTATGTGCCCATGTTCCATCCATTTCAGCTCACTCAAACGACTGTTACATAACAACTGCACGTCCAAAATGGCTGAAACTTTGGTGAGTAACTGTCAACCGATGAACAACAAAATTCACTAGCTTTTATTACGAGTGCTGCCATCTTCATGTTGAAGTCGGGAACTTTTCAGACCACCCTCGTATGTAACAAATAATTTGTCAACTATGTTATAAATAATTTAATGTTTTTTTTCTTTTTTTTAAATATTCACTTTATCAGTCATTTCACCTAGTTTTAACAAATTGGTCAAAATGGTTTAACTATTGTACAATAAAAGCAATAAAAGCTGTACTAATATTATTATTTTATTTTTATAATCATCTCAACTCGTAGATGTTTGTTTTTTAACTTTTTCTCATATATTCGACAATAATAGCATTTTCATTGACTCAGGTAAGTAAAAATTGTTCCTTTCAAATTCTAAAATGTTTGTTGGTGATATGTTATCTTTTGAAGTATCTGTGTCTTGACTTATAGTCAAGCCTGAAGAACTTATTATATAGCGAAACATATGTGTTGCTGTGTTATGCGAAAATCTTAAACTAATTATTTTAATTGACATTTTATATCCGCCACTGAAACTTATTGAAAAATATCTTTGGACTTTGTTAGCACATGCATATCTAATCGTATTTGATCTCTTTTTTGATCAAATCTATTTATCAACCTATCAAAATTATTATCGTTGTTGATATGAATAGAAACTGTGGAAATTATATATAAAATCATATTTCTTGCTCATGGAACTGGATATTTATTCTTCCATAATTTCTCGATCTTGAGTTGCACGAAAAAAGTTGGTTTTCTCCTGGGAAGCAACTCGCTCTCAATCATCATATAAAACTTGAAAATAATTTTTTTATCATTCAACGGAAAGAAATTCGTCAAAAGTAATAAAGCTACCAATACAAGCAGATATGATCCAAAGAAAAGGTCACTGGTTCAAATGAAAGTTCAAAGAAGCTGAATACATACATCATATTCAGTCCTTTTGGGAGAAAAACAGAAATGTGGTTCGAGTGACATCTCATTGAAAAGGCCTTCTGATACTCTATCCTTTGCTGCTTTGATTACGAAAATCGGCTTCATCGTTTAGGAGATATGATAGTACAAACCTATCGCATTATTATAAATGTTGAAGATAAATTACAATTCGGTAATTTCCAGTTTTTGGCACTCAGCAAGTATAGGTTTTTTGCTCGCTAAGAGATTCAGATAGGCATAGTGTGTTTAACTAATTGTGGTGTTAAGTTTGAAAATCATATCATAACTTTAACCTGAAATGGATATAGAAGTAGTTTGGGGATTTATCTCTCTTCTATAGATACTTTCACGCTAAGTGTTGACGTGACTTGGCACATTTGATTCCACCAAGAGCGTTACATATCAGAAATACGCGACGGACTGTGGCTGCTCATCGCTTTGAGGTTCAACTCAGCACACCTCGAACTGTTTGAGAACTTTCATTTGAGAACGTTTTTCCAAATGGATATAATCTCCAGAGCGATTCAAATCCAATGTGGATCAATACTTTCGCACAGGCACCGCTTTAAGAGCGCTTCAAGGATTTTTCTATAGTGCTTGTGCTTTGTCCTTTGTCGCATTATTCTTGTAGAATAATTTACACTCAGAGGCAATAATTTCAACTTGCTACAGACGAATATGACGACGGGCAAATGAAAAGAAAAAAGTCTTATAGTCATTTCTAGTTTCTAACAATTCAATTTTTTCAAAAAACCACCTTTGTACATATACCATATTCCAATACGTTTCGCCATATTTGTGTAGAATAATTCACACTCAGAGGCAATATTTTTGTAGAACAGTTTTAACTTGCTACAGACGAATGTGACGACGGGCAAATGACAAGAAAAGAAGTCTTATAGTCATTTCTAGTTTCTAACAATTCTATTTTTTAAAAAAACGTCTGCAAATATACCATATTCCAATACGTTTCGCCATATTTTCGTAGAATAATTCACACTCAGAGGCAATATTTTTGTAGAATAATTTTAACTTGCTACAGACGAATGTGACGACGGGCAAATGACAAGAGAAGAAGTTTTGTAGTCATTCTAGTTTCTAATAATTATATTCTTTCAAAAAAGCTTTTCAAATATACCATATTCCAATACGTTTCGCCATATTTTTGTAGAATAATTCATACTCAGAGGCAATATTTTTATAGAATAATTTTAACTTGCCACAGACGAATGTGACGACCGGCAAATGACAAGAAAAGAAGTCTCATAGTCATTTTTAGTTTCTAACAATTTCATTTTTTCAAAAGCCACCCCTGCAAATATACTATATTCGAATACGTTTGGTCGCAGTATCACGTAGAGACTTTAGTTTGAGCGGCGAGACTGCTGTCAATCACAGCTCCAGCCTATATTACGGGGGGCAGCAGTCTCGTCGGTAATAATTCGCGGCGGCAAGGGGAGGGGGGTGTTGCGGTGAGGCCGTATTATTGTTCGGGATTCTGTCCCCCGACCGGCCTACTAGTTTAATTGAAATCGCGGATCAGGCCGGCTAAAAAGAGGATGTCATTTCGGCGAGCCGCAAAATGAGGAGACTATTCCGCAGAGACCCTTCTTTCCAATCTCGTCCTCGTCCTTCGGCAGGATTCATCATCCTGCGACCAAGGAGACGGGGATTAATTGATTATCCTCGGCTTTTTTCCGTTCCCGTTTTCGAGGAATTCGTTGATTTGTCGTAGATATTGTTTGTTTTTTCTTAGAGTTCGGCGGTTGAATGTTTGCTCAGAGCAGGACAGTTTTAGGTAATTTAATTTTCATTTCGAATAAAATACTGATTAAGCACGGGTTTTTCAGTTACGGGAGTGTATGGTGAGTCCTTTGATATTTGAATACTCAAAGATCGTTATTAAAAGCTAAATACACAGTTAGGGAAATTGTTTCCACGGTTGCATTCGTGAATTACCTACTTCCGTATCGATATACACAAGCACTGCAAAAAAATCCTTAAAATCGCTGTAGGACTTTTTAAAAATTGAGTTCAAGGTTGTATATTAGTCCAAGTTAGTTGATAGGTATAACACTTAGAAATGTAATAATGATTATACTCAACAGTTTACAAAACCGCAACACGTGTTCTTCTCAATAATAACTCTTCAAGTCGTGTTCATACTAGTAATACTGTTCATACTAGAGTAGTATCAAAGCGCCTAAGGAAGCTATTGTATAGTGAAACACGTGTTGCCATTTTGTGAACTGATTAGTGAAAATCTCACAATAAAGTGGTAACTTGAATAAGTAATGAATTTTTATCAAGTATCGACCAATGCCATCATATAGGTTTCTCTTCCCAAGAATTAATTTTTTGTTTCATTTTTATTGAGTGTCGTAAACCATTCGATAGGATATTGTCATATATACAGTAAGTACGGTCCTGTTCATGATATCGATGGTATGCGTTTTTCTGTACTTGATGTTTTGCATTCCT
>WOGO01009919.1:0-10004 GCA_015342085.1 Leptinotarsa defecta | reverse complement strand
TTAATTAAATGCGAAACAATAATTTTCGTATTTCTTCAATTTATCAATCAAAATCAGCCGAAACCCAAACAAAATTGGTATGACTGAATAGGTATTTTCAATACCTTTCAAACGAGCTGTCACTTGCCATAGGGTCCCATTTAAAATTTTTGGTCACAGTGGCCTTGTGACGTCATTTATGACTATTGCGTCACCTGTTATGACCAGTTAAGAAGCCTACATCCGTTTATTTCCACACTCCAAATTTCATTATTATAAGTATACCCGTTCAAAAGATACGAGGGGGGGAGGGGACTTTTGACTAGCACTGTATACAGCATATCCGAGGAAATGTATTTGAAAACCTGTAGAATTCCTTAACTAATACACTAGATGCTACATTACATTTTACGTTTCTTTTGAAAATAAACACGAGAATTGCCTTCTCCCGTGGTTTTGTGAATCATGAAAATTTAATTAAGAGGTTGCATATATGACAAATTCTTGGAGCTAAACTTTGAGGGTGTACCTCAAGAATCCCTATTGGGGGCCAACTATTCAATTTCTTACTCAAACACTCCATTCTCATCAAATATAATATCGTATGTGGATAATACGAGAATATTTGTCCAGTGTGAATTAAAATCAACTGAATTAGTGGGGAGGGAGGCATCTAAAGCAGTTTATAATTAGACCTCAATTTGGCAAGAACTATATTAACGAAATTCACAATAAAAGGAATTGCAGATGATTTTAAAATTTTTAAAGGTAATGACGTGAACGCTTGCTAGGAAAACTCATATAAATAGCTTGTGTACCGACTTGAGGACCAATTGTTATGGTAATTACTGCTATGAAATTATAATTACTAGTTTACCATCGCAAAATTTCACTTTTAATGCACGTTTTATTTTTTATCGCCCAACTAGCGGTTCAAATTTTCAATTATGATCAATCACGAGATTTTCTTCATTTATTTACAGAATTTTGAACACATACAGTTACAAACTCAAAAAATATAGATTCGCTTATAGTTTTCTATAGTAGTATAGTAGAAAAATAAAGAGTTTTGAAAGAAAATTAATTGAAGCCGTCACTCAAGCTGAACAGGATGGTTTCAATTTAAGTTGATGTTTCTGAATTTTTTTGTACTTTTAGAAGGGGAGTGAATCTGAATTAAAGTTAAAATTTGAGAAACATTATGAAACTTATTGAGAATTTCTAACATGAAAACTAGTGACAAGATGATCGAATTTATATACCAAAGTTTCTATTTTTTTGTTGCTAAGTCTTGTTAATATACACAACAGCTGACAAAAGACCAGAACTTAAAATCTGAAGCGAGTAAATGCACAGAGTCATCATACAAAGTATCTAAGTGATTAAAATCGAAAAATACGAAACGAAGACACGAAAATCCCTAGATCTACTGATAAACTCGCACAATCAGCAACACCGTCCGCGTCGAACCGGTCCCGATTACACAGACCCGCACGAAAATAGCACCGCCGCACCTGTTTCGAATCAACATAACTCTATTGAATAAATAACACGTGAAAGTTTTTCTCTCGTCGGCTCGACAGATGCTCATTATCAGAATGAATTATTTAAGACTAACCATAATCGAAATGGAAAAGTTTTATTTTATTAAGTGTACGTCCTGAATAAATAATTAATTCGAGGTTATGGCGTAATCGACGAGTCATCGCATCTAGTAGATAATAAATTGGTCGAGTCGTTCCGTTGGTACTTTATTCAAATTAGATGGTCGAAAGACAGGAAACGGGAGAGTCTGAGAAAAACCGGATTGACGTTTGTTCGATTGGGCTGTCGTGACCGTTACAGCGAAATTTAGCATTCCAGTCAGACATTGAAGGTACCGATATTTTATCGACGATTAGGATATTTCTCAACAAATGATTTTAGTCACAAAACATTTAAATTTAGCTGAAATATCAAATATGCTCTCTGTTGTTCTTTGATAATTTAAATGTTTGATAAACAATGCCCCCGTCGTTTGTAAACAACGTTCTGGAGATATGAATTGGCAAAACGAAATAAACAAGAAAATACCCTTCTGACAATATAGGAAGGATTGTATGACAAAGAATAGTTCCAGAAGATACTTCTCTTGTCAAGGTACTTTACAAACAAAAAATAAAACAAAAACCAAAACAGGTAACTCAGAATTACGAAAATCGAACCTCGGGCCGCCAAATATTGTAATGTGTTGTATATCAAGTATAAATTGATACTTAGATAAGGTATACTACACCTTTATTAATTGAAATTTTTTTGAACTAAAGAGTTACAAGAAAATGGAAAATTAATATGTGATCTGTTACAAATCCTGTCCGCTTTTCGTCGCAGCTGGATATCTTTGAAAAAGACATTGCAAGACAAGAATTTAGACATATTCCCACAGTTCTTGAATATGATAAGAACTGTGAAGAATGGACAGATGTGGTTGCCAAGTTGTTTTAATCTGTCAACATTAATTTTAGGCCTTGCGATTTATGATTCAGAATTTGATTTAAAACCAAAATAACACATAGGTAGCACTTAATTATCATCAGTTGTTTTTTTCTGGACCTCGTTAAAATTTTCCCACAGTATCTGGACCTTACCTAAAACTATTTGCCGACCCCTGATCTATAGTGTATACGAAGTCAATTCGAATGGCATAAAAACTAAATAGTTACTGAACTAGATATGGCTGACGTACCTACTCTAAGTGATACTTATTTTTATGTGGGAGGTTTTATATGGTATCAACTAGTAAATTTATCAGATCCGGTCTTTTATTTAGCTGTTTTAAAAATCTGTTTTTCCGTAAATCAGCTGTCGCTCCCATACGAACGACAACTCTCAGAAGTTGAGAAACTTGTGCGAGCTAAGGACTAACGAGGGCTTACCTTTTAACGTGTGACTCCTACTACGTATACTAACGAATGATAAATACCCAAACTATTTTTTGTTGTAAATCTATATGGAAAAGATCAACTTTTTATCGATCTTCTTTAAAAACGGCAAACTTTTTAGTTCACCCCGATGAGTTACTGTATAATTTCTAGGTATTTTTCACAAAAAAAAATTGTTCCATTTGTCATTCTTATCGTATTCAATAATTTTGCCAATCAAAAAATATTATTCAGACTTATCTCAACGGATCTTGGGCTAAAATCTACCTCATTCTTCAGAATTAGAAAAATCCAAGTATATTCGGGGTGAACTGAAAATGTTGTCCTTTCTAAACGTGTATAAAGTTCTCCACTGAGTACATTTTTCATATTTTCCAGATTATGGAAGGTTAAAATATCCAAAAAAAGTCGACGAAAACTGACTCCACGAAAAAGTACTTTTGTCATTATTTCACGAGGATTAAAATTATAAGTACTTTTTCTACAGAACGTTTTACTTTTGAATAAATTTGTTTAATTACTTTAATCACGATCAATTAGACCTATCAACTTCTACAATGTAAATATTTAATTATTAACATAAAAAATTCAAACATTACTTAATGAGAGAAATAATTTTCATTTCAATACTTGAAAAAAATTATTTTTTGTACTAAAATCGCCAGTCATTTTAATATAAATTAGAATGCAATTCTGGAAAACCATTATTTTTAGTGAAAAAAAGTCAGAAATAGATAAAATACATTGCTTCCAATTATCAAAAATTTTCAACCAAGATCGGTTGTCTCTTTACTTCGATTTGAGCAACCTAAGCGAAAATACCGAAACCTCATTCTAGAACCACATCATGACCAACCCGCTTTATTTGTATAGAGGCCTCAAGAGCTGTTAGTCCCACTAATTCCTCCTCTTTCAACTAAATCTGTTATTAAATTGTATTTGAACTAATTTCTATAAAAATGAGTAAGTACGTATCAAATTCTAAAATGTCTAACAATTCACTTCACTTTATTGAAAAATAAATTGTGTTGCTCTCAATATCAAACACAAAGTCTAGGGAAAGAATAGAGCTCGAAAAAGATTAGATAAGTATGCAACCTGCATAGTTATAGACTTTCTAGAAAGGCATATCAGTGTCACTTTTAAAGTGTCTTGAATTTTATTGAAAAATACCACTCGAGTGAAATAATTTTGTTAATTCCAACATTTGTCTTCGACCCGTAAAAGGTACTACTTAACTATTTCAATTACTGTAAATCAATAGTCCACTGAAAGTCCTTACTTCAAAAAATAAATCCCTCCCTACTGAATCAATTTTATTTTAAAACCCTGCAAAAATTCCTTGCTTTGAAAGGTGAAAAGAAACTCGCCCAATTAACATCAAACCTCTTTGTTCCCAACCTTACAAAATTCCCGTTTCTCACGCTTTTTACCCACATTCTGTATACACCTCTCACCTACCCACCTATCTATCATATCTTATTAGCTTTTTTATTTTCATCTTCAATGACTGCACAGACACGCAATTGCTTTCAAACGAAAGAGGTCAGTGACTGCACACAATCGAGCTGGCTTCGGTTGGACGGTGTCGCCTCCTGTCGGCGAATTCGCCACGCTCTGAAGAGCGCGACGCGATAAACCAACGTTGCCAAGTAGTATTAAAAAGAACTAGATCTCGGTTAGATGTATAAACCATAACCCAAACTGGAGATTAAGAGGTCAAAGGGCAGTGGAAATTCGTCCGAGGCTTCAGCATTGTAGACAGTAATGGATAGAACTTGTAAAAAAATCAACGTAGAAAGAGTTAACGTGCAAGACATAGGTAGTTGAAGGTAAAAAAATACCAACTGGTAAAACGAATTCTGGCAATATATAAACAAATACTTTCCTCAATGTATAAAAACGATGAAACAGTTGAAGGCCTAGACAGCGTTTAGAGAGTTTTACAGCATTATACCTGTTCAACTGATCAAAATGAACATAAATTGGTGCTCCTAACTCACATGAATCCTAAAATCTGGATTTTGAAACCATTTTTCCATTATACATTAATCGTTCCTTTTTTTTTTGGAAATAACCACAAACTTAGTTTTACACACATTTTGACGGATTAAAGTTGATGAGCTATTAAACCGGTGATAGTTCAACGCAACGCCAACAGATGGCGCACTGTGTGTTGAATAGTGTATAATTGAAATAGGGGCCAACAAGAAAACAAGTAATACCTTTACGAGATGAATTTTATAGTTGAAGTTGACTTCAACTATGAACCGTTCAAAGTCTAAATATTAATTTTATCAGTAGTGCTTACCATCGATAAATAATTCCTTATAAACTTCAAGAAATTCAAAAGTGGGTGTTCGTAGGGACAATGAACGTTTCATTTACTCCTGCCACCACACATGAGAGTTTCACAATTTCCATAACACTTTGTATTCATTCCATTTTATCTGCGTAGACTTTGTTATCTATTTTTATTAGCCTTATCTATGTTTGAGTTTATTAATACAACATGATGGGATGATTGCAATGTAACCTTATTGACCTTCCTTTATCGATAGAATTTGTTTTTTCGAAAGTAAGCACTTGAAAACATCGTTACTGATGTTGATTTTCATCTAATCGGGTGATTCAAAACATGATTTTTTTTCACCGACGTCGAAACTGAATCAACTGATCATCAGTGACTTTTGTATTTGAAGATGAGAGCCCCTGACCGCATTATGAATTAAATTTGGTTCAGTTTCCATAAGTAATTCAAACCTTTGAGCAGCTTCAAAGCTAACTTTAAAACTTGATTAGTTTTTGAACTGTAGTATGTTCATTCAAAAACGATCTCTCAGAGACAGCAGACAATATGCAAAATTGCCGTCAATTTTTCTTTGAAGAGGGTATCTAGTTTTGAGTTCAATGCCTCAGAGCATCACTTTTTCAACTTGATTATTCATGGCTTTCCATCAACAAAAATTATCCCCGACATTTTGCTGCTTCTATTGTGTCGTGAGTTAATGAGTCGAAAATATCGAATGGATATTGAAACTATTATAATCTCCGTCGGCAACAATCTATGGGTGAAGGGTTTTGAGTTACTTTGATTATGAAACAATCCCCTAAGTAATACCTCACTTTCATTTAACATATGGACTGGTCAATAGTTATAAACTGGCCAGCTCGCTGATTACATTTAAGCCCTTAGGATTTTTTATATGCACATCAAGTGTATCGCATACAAAAGACAGTCTAAGGCTCAGAAATGCAGAAGTATTAGATTCAGAACTTTCAAAAATGTCCAAAGGAGCAAGTTTACGGTTTCATATGATTATTTCGAACATAAATAGAGGGGGAGAACACTTCGTGATGATATTTTTGTCTTCTGGAGCAAAGCTTAGTAAACATTTTGAAAGTTGGTAAAATAATTTTAATTTCTTGACTTCCGACTCTTCTGGTGGAATAAAGGAGTTTTCTTTCTGCGAAAAAGTTTGTACAGATTTGAAAAAGCGTCAATCAAATCGAACTTTTTTTCACTAGCGAGCCCAAGGTCGATCAACCAGTTTAAAGAGGTCAAAGTACCAAAATGTAGAGGATAATTGAAATGCGACAAAACCATGGATAATCACCTGCTATATTCAAAAAAGTAATGGTGGCAGTGAGAGGTATTTCAAACATATTTCCAAAGTCCAACCACTTCCTTACACCTCCCTTAATGAAAATGAGGGATTTCAACATTCCTTGCAAGTCATGACGTGTCCACCTGAATCCAAAAATCGATATTCACATTATCTTTTACCTCTGAGGATCGAATTTGAATGAACACATTGTACATGCAGTGGTATTCCAGTATCGTAGAAAAATATCCCATATCAGGACACAAGCGTTTAGAAAACTGCGCCCCCCCACCCATTTCAGTATCAAACACTTTCCGATTAACAATTCCTACTGGTCAAAACCTAATTAAAGTAGTGAAACTGACCTCCCGGTATAAATTTCACACTCGATAGCGGATATATTACCACGGCAAAATCACTTTTTAAAATATTTTCATGTAACTCCCATATTCCGTGTAGGGAACGCGAAACATGAAACGATAATTTCGTAGCTTCACCGGGAAAGGAAATACATATCAACCGACAAAGGCGCAGGGCCACCGATCGTATAACCGGAGAAACCGTCCAAATATGGCCACGAAAGCAAAACGAGCGAAGCATTTCACTAGGTAGATATCAATGCTCAAGACAGAAAAACCGAAAACCTCACGTAACAAGATGGCATATGGCAGTGAAATCGTACGACTTTGCACTTTCACAGCATCGATCATAATCCAAGAAGCAGGCACTGAAGACAAGCACTTATAATCCAAATCCACTTGAACCACACTTACCAAAAGAATATTGTAATCACTACTTTAGTTAGATACACCACCGAACTTCGTGTTGCAGTCCTATGGAGTTCCACTGAATAAAATGAAATGTCCTTGAAACGAGTAACTTGCGTAGCATCCACTCGCACGGGCTTCTCACAAAAGACTAACTTTTGTCGGGGGAACGGCGAAGTTACGACGATAGTCGGGCGCAGCCGATTCGAGAGCGGAATACGGTTGAAAGCGACGAGCAACAAGTTGACGGATATTTTTCATGGAGCGCCTAGATACAGTACTTTGAATAATAATGTTGTTTTGTGGAAGAACGAGTTTCGATCCTGTTTTTTTCGGAATTCTAAATTGATCGCGAAAAAAACCGTTCACCGTTCACGGCGATCACTGGTTGCGTACGAAACGACTGGATGACTGGATCAAGATGGCGCGAGGAGTGATAAATGTTCTTTGTCGTTAATTTCGTCGCCGGCGGCGTTCTGAATTGTTCGAGAAACTGTTATGGGATGAAATTATTATGTACGAGTATTTCGACAAGCAATTAGCGTGTTGTTACTGCTAAAAAAGTTTGTTAGCTGAGAGGTGCGAATTTGTGTAGCGCTTTGACCTTGGAATGCCCTCTACACGATCGCGGGCTGTTGGTTCATTTATACTTTGCGCTGATATGGCATCGGTCAATTATTCAACTCGTGGAAATTGCCTTCGCATTAGCACTCTTGATAATTAACATGATGAATAGCTGGGTAATTTCTATCTCTACCTATCATTAAAGTAATTGTCGGGGACAGAACGGCCCTAAACGTTTCAAACAGGTAATCTTACAGCTTTGATAGTGGATGCCGCTAATAGATGGCACTGAACTTACAATTGTGAAATAATAAATGACGACGAGAAAGTTCCACGTCGAATTGCCGGAATGATTCGCGTAAATTGTTCTATGTTTGTAATTCCAAGTATTTTGACCGAATAAGTGATAACTGTCGATCTGAACTTTATATATCTATAAAGAATTGCATACTTTACGTGAATGAAAACAATGGATATGGCTTTAAATAGATGAACTATATAGGTCGTGGTAAACGATATGGATCTGGCGTATAGCCATACTTTAATGCTGTCCAATAAATTCACTAGATCGTTTGCCAAATGCTTTTAATTTCTGATAGTACAAATAATAATAAACTCTCGACACAGGAAAATCTGTTGATGACTTTGTAGGAATCTTTTTTAAGCATTTTGAAATTTGATGTGTTGTTGCATCAAATTGAAACTTTTGAAAATCTGAATGTTGTTAAGTAATGCTTTTTTGTTCTTCTGCTTGAGGATATTTATTGAATAAGAACCTCAGTTCTGTTATAATCTGATTTTATTTCAAAAAGGTGACTAGATTAAAAAGCAGTGGCATGCACGTATCGAATTAACTCTTTCTTCTATATTCTGTTGTCAAATTGGGCCAGATCAAGTGAAATAAGTAGGAATATCAGAATCACTATGCCGTACACCTAGTGGTTCATTCTTTTTCATTGAATAATATGGAAATAATGGAAATAACGAAGTTATTTTTATTGATCATTTTATTGGAATCACTGCTTCAATTCGTTTTTATAAAAACCGATTTTGTGGAGAGATTTTTATTCATTTACTTTCATTTCCTCCAGTAGTTGTTTTTGCTCAGGGAAAAGTGGTCTACTTGAATCATAATTGACTTGATAACCACAAGGCACGTAACAAGAATATGATCAACAGAAGAGAGCATTTACAGAAATCATAGTACTATGTAGGAAGACCCAATTCACAACCGGTTTTTAGATGAAGAATTCTAAATAATTCACTCTTCTTTATGTTTAGTAATGCTCGTTTTATGAACTACTCTGATTAGAAGGAAATTAGCCCATAGGAATCAAACCTTGAAAGGTGAAAACTCGTGTATTTTCAGCTCGCACAAGTTCAAGGTTTTGATGGTTGTCGCGCGTAAGAAGGAGAAAAACAGCGATATAGCGAGGAATAACAATCCCATCATACATACAAAATCCATTCACACAAGTGTACAGATTGATTTTGTACATATAATAAGTGCTTCATGTCTAGGAAGTTTCTGAGATATTGGAATTTAGAAAGTGTACCCCTAATCTTTCTTACTGCTTCTTTTATTTTTAAGTCCCAATAGAGATGTCTATGATTGTTACCTTCAAATATCTAATTGAGTCACTGTTCTTTCGAAACCAACTTTCGGTTGCTAAAAAATCTTCTACACATAACTTTGAGTTGTTCCCACGTAGATAGGATGGCAACGTCATCCGCAAAGCTCAAAACCTTACCTCTTGTATCCAGAAGGAGCAGTTCATTCAAGTAAATTGTGAAAAGAACGAGATTTAGCACAGTTCATTGAGCTATCCCAAAGCCCACAGTTTCCGGATTACTCACTGTATCACCTATCGTGACCCTCTGTTCACGATCTCTGTCCTTGTAGGTCATCGTCCATCCTGTCCTTTCCAGGAAGGTGGCCGGGTCACTAGGAGACATCTCCTTTATATCAGCAGGTGTAGGCCAGGACTCGCCGAACACACACTCTCTTATTGACGATAGCTCCGGACACTCGCATCAGACATGCCTGACAGTTTCATCTTTCTGTTCACACATCCTGCATAGAGGTGTGTCCACTAGCCCTATATTATGGAGGTGTTTTCTTAGTTGACAGTGGCCAGTCAGAAATCCTACTGTTAAGCGTAGATTTT
>WOGO01009918.1:0-10005 GCA_015342085.1 Leptinotarsa defecta | reverse complement strand
ATTATCAATTAGGTATGCACATATATCTACCTTTTATTTTATATTGTAACATAATAATAAAATTTTATACAGTTTTATCTCAGTGTTGGTTATAGGTGGTATTTTAATTTCATTTCATATTTACATTTCATTATCAATAAAAAAAACTATTTCTATCCTCTTATTGAAATGATTATGATTCATAACTTGTCAGCTAGAGGTGTTAATGATGGTCATGTTGATGTTTAAGTCAAAAATATAAGAATTATTCACATCATAGACGGTGTATTAATAAATAATCATAACATTAGCATATACATATAACTCAGGAAAAATTGAATATGATATTTGGAATATGTGAGCAACGATTCTGAAGTTTTTGGTGAAAATGATAACTGTATGAAATTCAAACAATGATAATAGATAGAGGTAAAACAACCGGAAAAAATGAAATCGAATACCAAATACAGTGTGAAAACAATTCTAGGGGCACTTAATTTCACCTTTGGTGGGACAAGACATGAAAGAATATTCGTAATTGATGAAGAAATTGTAGAGTAAGAATGATTAAACATTTTTTGACATATCTTGACATATTTTTTGAACGTATATCTATCTAACATGCTTAATTCCTGACATCTAAAATAAAGCTATAGCTAGAAAGATAGAATAATTGAATGTATGCTTGTAAAGCTTCGTCTATTTTGACTTACTGTATCATATCATAGTAGTGCTTATACACTTGAATATAGATAGACATTGTTGACATTAAATTTCAATGGAACTTTAATGGGGCGTAGTAGTGGTTAACGAAACCCCTGGCCGGATAATGCTGACAGCTTAGGCCTTAAAAGACAAGAAGAAGAATTGAAGGTACATATAACCTTACTATCTTGTAGGACTTGTTTTGCTTATAATTTTTAATGATTTCACCGATTTAAGTTTTAATTAGTTTTAATGAAATGGCTCCAGTTTCTCCTGTACCCAAAAAGAAAACTTGGGCTGATGTGAATAAAACTCGAAAAGAAGAGAAGAAAAAACGAAAGGAAAAAAGTCTGTTGAAAAAAGTTTTGAATACAAAAATATCTAATGAAACTGTCAGTGACAGTAAGATAAAATCGGAAGTTACAGTAGAATCGAAAGAGTTATCAACACTGTCGATAGCAGTTCCAGGATCAATTTTAGAGAACGCCCAGTCTCTGGAACTGCGCACCTATTTGGCTGGTCAAATTGCTAGGGCGGCTTGCATATTCCAAGTTGATGAAATTGTCGTATTTGATGATTATGGCGATGTGGCTTCTGCTAAGAAGTCTACTTTGGAAAACGATGCAGGTACAGTATCTGCTCGTCATTCTTGTATTCAACTTGGTAGAATACTTCAATATCTAGAATGCCCTCAATATCTGAGGAAGCATTTTTTTCCAATTCATAAAGATTTGAAATTCTGTGGTATTCTGAATCCTTTGAATGCACCTCATCATTTGGGGCCAAGTGAAGAGTTCTCATTTAGGTAAAAATCAATTTTATCTTAATTTTTGTAAGGGTTCTTTCATATATATATTTTTTATTTCAATTGGTAATTTGCTTCCAGGGAAGGAGTTGTAATGAATAAACCTACCAAAACCGGCCAAGGTTCATACATCAATATTGGCTTGTCAAAGGAGGTACATGTTGACAAATTGTTAACTGCTGGAATAAGGTGCACGGTAAAATTGTTGCCACAGAATGAACAATCTAAAAAACGGAAAGGGGTTGTAGTATCGCCAACCACACCAAGAAGCGAGACTGGAGTATATTGGGGATATTCTGTCAGAATTGCATCTTCACTGTCTAAAGTGTTTTCACAATGTCCTTACAAAAATGGGTGAGTTTAACAATTTTTTCAAAACGAGTAAATCTTCAATCAGAGCATATTTTTTGTGTTCCAGCTATGACCTATCAATAGGCACTTCAGATAAAGGATCCTCAGTAGATGAATTCAGCTGCCCTACTTTCAATCACATGCTGGTAGTGTTTGGTGGTTTGCAAGGTATCGAAGCAGCTTTGGAAAATGATGATATTCTCAATGTAGATGACCCCAAGCTGCTTTTTGATCATTACCTAAACACTCTTCCTGAACAAGGTTCTAAAACTATCCGAACGGAAGAAGCTGTTTTAGTAAGCTTGTCAGCTCTGAGACCTAAACTGAATCTTGCGAATAAACCTATCAAATTTGAAAAAGTAGATATCCTCGTTATGGATACTGATGAACATAAGGAAATAATTGAAGGCAATAGTGCCAGAGACGACTGTGAAGACCCATTGAGTAGATTTGATTGAAAACAAATTATTTTCAATAAATGTAAATTATTTAATCTTTTTTCGTTTTTGGCTCCAAAAAATGTGAATACTTAATGAGTTGTATATACCGTTCCTATAATAATCAGGATCCCATCACTGACACTAATTAAAGATTCAGTAATTCATGGAAGCTGTAAAGAAATAAGTTCACTATAACATTTCGGAAAGTGAAAGCTCTCCTGTTGGATAAACCCTATTATATTTTACAAGAATTTTATAAAGACACCTTCTAACTCAAGATTCCATTTCTGCTTTCTGTGTGTGTATATTACTTCCAATCAACCTCTGCATATCAGACACTTTGCCTTGACAATTGTTATAATATTCTGCTATCCCAAATATAACATATTATTAGTGAATATGATATAAATGAATAAATTTGACAAGCACTGCTTGGTAATTCACAGAAGTCATGGATATTGTAATTCATAGCTTGGATAGGCCGAGCAGCGAGATCAAAAATTTGAACTAATTCTAAATTTAAGTTTGAAAGAAACCTAATGCCCCTTGGATGTAAGAAAGAAGAAACCAAAACTAATACAACATATTTGTATAAACTGTATTGGAAGTCTCACAAAGTGTTACCTAAATACATTATTGATTTGCACCAAGTACCAGCCATTTCCATCACATAACTTAATTCAATTACCAGGTTTCATCATCACAGGATTTTTCGAAAATGAATAATTTATTTTGAAAAACCACTCAGTGGAATGTAAAATGTTTTCAAAGATCTGGTTGTCAAACTTTCTGATAATGATTGGTATTGAAGTGTTTCCACCATTAATTTTCTAAGCCTTCTCTTTAACAACTTTTTCAATTATCAAATAAGTTCAATGGATAGTGGGGAATTAACTAATCAAATAAAAACAGAACCTCAGCTTCCAGGAAAGTGAAAGTAATAATTGTATTCACCATTTGATTTGAAAGTTATCAATTTGCCTTTTCTGAAAGCATATTGTGACAAAAATTAATCTTGAATAAAACACCACTTTATTTTGAAATAGAACTTCCTTACATTACATACCACTGCAAAACTAGCAGGTATTGTAAATAATATAAAAAAATAATTTCCCAGCAACAACAATTAAAAAATCTTAGGTATTCAAACAAGTGATTCCTTGTAAAGGAAATTGATTGTTGATTAATCAAATAAAAACTGACTTTGAAATATCAACAGCAACAACTTTGAAAAATGTTCTTGAGGAATGATTTTGTTAACAATTGAATTCTGATAAAACTTAACTTGAATCACATTGGCACAGACTTTAAACATTGCATTTGTGAATTGAGCTTTCGACTGTTTCTCTCAGACTTGCCATTACAGCTCTCTGGTCTACCGAGTTTATTATTGCCGTCCCTGACACAATCATGTTCGCTCCTGCCTAAAACACAAGAATTAAGGTGTGTGTGTGTGTGGGTATATATGAATATATATATACAGTAGACAAAAATATGTTCATCTAAGTTTTCTAAATATATCCTCTACTTCTAGGAATTTGGAGTTATATACAGTAGAGAGTTTTGATAAAGAACATACCTCTGCACAAGAAGTTATAGTATTGAGGCCAACTCCACCATCCACTTCTATATCTAATAAAGGATAATTACGTCGCAACCATTGTACTTTAGGCATCATTTCTCCCATGAATTTTTGTCCACCAAATCCAGGTTCGACAGTCATAACTAGTATCATGTCTGCGTGATCGATATATTGTCTTACAGCTTCTATACCTGTATCAGGTTTCAATGCTAATCCCACTTTCATTCCTGCTTCTCTAACTTTTCTACAAACTTTCAGCACGTTCTGTAAAACTGGTTCTATATGAAACGTATATTGATTGACATTCGCATCAGCCATAGGTTCAATCCACTGAAATAAGAAGTATTACGTGAAAATTCAACTGGACTGCAATGAAGACTAACTTTTTCTGGATCTTGAACCATCATGTGTGTTTCAAAAAAGGCATTCTGTATTTTTTTTCTCAAACATTTAACAACTGGGTGTCCAAATGTTAGGTTAGGAACAAAAGTACCATCCATAACGTCCAAATGGAGGTAATCCGCACCGTTGTCTATTAATTTTTGTGACTCTACATATAATTGTGACAAATCTGCGTTTAGAATTGACGGTCCAATTTTACATTTCAAAGATGATCTCTCCATTCTTAAGTTTTTCTTTTTTTACTAACCTACAAATAAAAAAATCCCCCTAATTTCTTCTTCTTTTGTGTAGTTATCAACATAGATACTCTGAGACATCAATAGATGGTACTGAAATGAAATGTTTGTTCGTCCAGTGAATATTTTGAAGGTTATGTTTATTTAATACATGAGATTCAATGAATATATTGTGATATTACTGAATATTATACAATACTATTTATCAGATTTCATTTCCAATATGCAGGAGACTGGAATAAATGATTTGGTATTACTTGTATTTCTAGGGAAATTCACACTTACACCTATAAATCATGATAGGTGTCTATAGATAGCAAGTATTTCGCTTGTACATATATTGAAAAAATGTTTTTCCCGTTAACCAGATGCCGCACCCCTACGAACGACAACCCTCAGAAGTCGAAACTTGTGCGAGCTAACGACTGACAAGGGCTTACCTTTTACCGTGTGATTCCTAATACGGGTTGGACGATAGCAAGTGAAAATCGGCGGCGACTTCCACATCGATCGATTGAGAGTGAATAAAGCACCCACTTCAAATCTACCTACGAATTGATGATGATACAAAAATTAACCTGTAGGCTAACTTAGTTAAAGTTAGATTCAACTAAAACAACTAGAACCCGGGAAACATCAAGTATTATGAATCATTAGATGAGTATAGCTTCGTTTAGGTTAAATTAGAGGTTAGATTTCGTTTTCATTAACTGACATCATTTTGTTATGCTAAGTGCATAATGTAAATGTGGGGAGATTGCTGTCTTGATTTACAGAAAATTTAAAAATTCACAATGTAACTGTGATTTTTTTTCATTTTGGGTGTCAATGGCATACACTCAAAATACTTAACTTCAGAATCCAAATTTTGGAACTCATCTGAAATATTTCTCATTTATGGAGCTGTGAAAATCTAAATTGCCAGTCAAAAATATGGATGTTGACAGCATTTGTCATGACCTTCGATTCATTTTTAGTCATTTAGACTATTAGGTCAAGGGCATTTTATCACTGTGAAAGTCTGTAAAAGCGATAAGGGTAACCTTCAACTTTTTCATTGTTTGTATGCGTTGAGGGAAATAACTAAAAAAATAACTGAAATACTGTGATTCTGAAAACATATGAATTGATGATCAACTGAAAATAATTATCTACTGTTGACTGATATAAATAAAAGTATATATTGAGCAGTAAATTCACCTCTTACCGTTCGAACAAAAAGCTAGACGTAGAATACTTTTCCAACTAAAAAGTTTTGAGAGTATATTATACCGTTTTGGTTCATAAAAGCCCAGTATATTGAATTAAGTACTTTTATTGCAATGATATTCATTTCCAACGAAAGTTAGAATAATAAATAATATTATATCCCTTTGATATATCGAAGAACATCTCTCGGAAATATTTTTGTTTTGGTAAGGCTACAAAAATTTCATGATATTTCAGTTTCATTCAACAAAACACCGTAGCCTGAAAGTGTTATCCAAAAATATCAAATAAAAAAACAAATGTTTACGAAAATATATATTCAAATTAATAAACAAAATTCTTGGATTTCTGCGTATTGATATTTATCATAAAAAATCCAGTACTTTGTACACTTTCCAGGATTAGAATCTTTGTGGTATCCATTTCGGTGAAAAGATTCCTTTTTTATCGAAACCAGTTCTACTAATTATTTAGAAACAAATTATGAATTCGACATTTATCATTTTCACCATATATTTTCGTAATTTCATCTTGAATACTTTTCAGTATCAAATCATTTTTATATTTCTGATCTTTATGTTTTATATTTTGAACTTTCTTTTTCTTCACTCCAGGTTTGTGAATCAGGAAGGCGTTATCAAGAACTAGAAAATCGTAGTCCAACATACATAGATAATAAGCCTGTAACAAAAAATTTGTTAATTTAGAACAAAAGAGAACCTTTAAAAATCGAAACTTATGCGAGCTTACATTTAACAGGAGTTAGTTTATATATAACATTCACATTGAACACGTTTGTATGTACTATCAGATTTTGAACAATAGTAACATTAATCAATGCCAGATTTTGAACAATGATATTAGGAGCAATGTGTTAAAGTCTTGTTCCGAGAGAAGTCAAAGATAGGTTACAAATTTACATTTTCTATTTTTAAATAAAGTGCACTGGCATTTCCTAATGTCTGCTTTGCGTAGTAGTAGAGTGCAAAGTATGCAAGCGGGAAACTGGCTGTCGACAGACAATAGTGTTATTATTTGGAAGAGAACTTTTGATTTCCTAAATACCAGAAACGTGGGCACTGAATATTAAAATTAGGTAAATTGACCAACACTTATTATTTTGATACAAAATGCATTATAACATTGAACAAATAGTGAATGATGTTTCACTGTGTATATTATAAGCGCAAGCAAATAAGTGACACAAGTGTTCGCTAGATTATGTACGTGACGTCAATATCAACCAAAGTCAGCTTAAATATTTTCTTATCATATTTTAGTGATTTAGATGCACATTTGACGATATGTATTGAAAACGATTAACTTTTCGTTGCAAAATGAAACTGAATTTCTTCAATTTTGGAATGATGATAGATGCAGGAATTGGAAGGAACTGAAATTGAGGAAAAAGTAAGGCGCGTGAAAATATACACCTTGCCGTATCTTCAAGAGTTGCTCATTTTGATACATCTGCACACATTGTATTGAGGTCTGGGTCAAGCGATCCAAATGAATTCAGTTCTTCTTTGAACGTCAAAAATGCATTTTGTTTTGAGACTGACATTCCGGACTCTACTATTGATGCCGGCAGCCCTAACTGCCGCCAAAATTAAAAGTAATTCTTATCAATGTTGATTGAAGCATCTCAAGAACACTGTCAAATATCGTATGTTTTTTTCGAAAAAAAAATGGTGTACCTCGCGTAGGTAATAAATACAAAACATCACTTCTTCTCCTGATAAAACAGTATAGGTACTGATTCAACTATGAGTTGAATAATATTTATTCCGAATGATGTCTCAATCACGAGAATAATCCTATAAAAAATAAAACATGAAATCACGACAAAATCAAATGTATTTATTTGTCCTATATCAACATTTAATTTTTTTAATAAATACTGACTCAAGATCATGTTAATTTTCATAATTCATAATTTTCAACTAATTCATAAATTCTAATTCATTATCAGTCCAAGAAGTTTGGTTCCAGGAATCATCTAAAAAAACAATCACTTAGATAAGATTTATATAACATGCCACCTTTCGTTGCCGTTCCAGTTTTTTACCCTTCTTATTATTTTCATAGAAAGATATTTCGATAAATTTATTATGTTTTTTGATTGCAAGCAGTTGTATTATTCCCACAAACTCTCCTCCTGAAGCAAAGTAACGCAAATAACGATTTCAAAGTAAACAAGTTTTTAGTTGAAAAATGAATTTTAATTTTTCACAAATAATATGAGTCCCTCTCGGATATAATATTCTTGTGCCAGAGTATTTTCCAATCCTCGAAGAAGTCCTTGAGCTCTCTCAGCGATTCGGTTTTTATCTCCTCAATCGTCGAATCTATAATCGTCTCTTCAATCCTGAGAACAGGAGAAAGTTGCAAGGGGATGAAGCTGGTGGCTGAAGTATGATGACGAGTGAGCAGGTGTATTATCGTGATGGAGAAGCCAAGAATTGTTTTTACACAATACCGGACATTTTCTTTATATTACTTCTCGCAAGCAGCGCATAACTTTAAGATAATACTCCTTATTGACCGTACGACCATGTAGCAAGACCTCTTGATGCACTACGGCACGATGCGTGCTTCTTTTGGCATTGGCTCTCCTGGGCTTGATAGTGATATTTTTCGTTTCTTGGAGATGAGGTACATTCGTCAAAATCTTATTTTGTGGATTTTGTAAATTATTTATCAAACGAAGAAAAGAGAAATGAAACTTTCTATGCTTTTAACCACTTTTATTTGTAACTAACGTTACTGCAGTTTCGTCCTATACGGACATTTTCAAACTTATATTGTATAAGTTCATTTTATGATTTCCTACCACGTAGTACCAGCTACACCCATAAATTTATTTATCAAACAGCTGGTATATTTCATGAAGAAATACGTTCACGTCAAGAATGCATTACTTGAGTTTCATTTTCCACTTATATATATAATAAAAAAAGAACAAGAAAAACTATGTTTCTATAGATTTTGTTGAATAGGTCGTAGAAAGATCAGAAGACCCTTCTAGTGAAATAAAAAATGAATAAAATGATATCATACTACCTACGAAAACTTAATTCATATATATCACTTACGCTACGACATTTTTTTTGTTGATTCAATGCAATACAGTAGATTATTGAAGATCATCCTATATAATATCAACCTCTGTACTCACAATCAATAGTACAAGGCATCAAAAGAATGAAGGTTAGCCAAAAAAATAAGAGCACATTAAAGAGCAGCCTAACGAGGATGAATTAGGGGCAAATATCGTTCTCTACATCGAACCGTTTCTTCAAGGACTGAAAATTAAATCTGGTGTATAATAAAGAATAAACTGCGTGCAGATTTTTGTCAACAACCCAAATTAGGCATAAAAGTTATAATTTTGTTACGCCAATGGTGACGCTAACAAGACCAGCATGCGAAAGAGACATTATCAGGATTAAAAACCATAATCTTATGATTGAAAGAAGGGGTGACAGTTCAAAATGCTGTTGAACGTCGAACACTTATTTTATATTTTACATATACCTGGCACATTTTATTTCCTTGTCCTTCCCAGTTCAGCCTTTCATCCCAGAGTGGCTCTTTCTGCGTACAAACAAAAAACGGTTCCCAAACAATTTGCTTTCCGTGCCGTTTTGTAGTAGTGAATACATCCAAACCTATACTATCAGTTTGTTCCAACCATTCTTTAACACGGGGAACGCGATGGCAGGATCCGCAAACTTTTTCGTGAAAGGTGATGGCAGTTTTATTACGAATCATATCCTGAAGTTCTTTCTTTGTTTCGGGAATCTAAAAATTGTAGAAATTATGTTGGCTACACAATCTACCGCTTGGAACGAGGCTGGACATAGCAGATCACCTCGTGATGTGATACAAAGGCCAAGACGTAAGCGCATTTGCGGCGCCGAGGCCAAAAGGAGAAAGAGAGCGAAAGAGGCAGGAGTGGCAGCAACTATAACTGCACCCTCCTCCTCCCCCACTCCACCTCCAACAACAAGGGCACTTCCTGTGGGAGCGCCAAGAATAAAGGCAAGGAACCGGCTGCCCCTGCAGGAAAGCTCCCTCACTTGTGCACCTCCACGGAGGGAACCCCAAGAAGGTTGAAGAAGCTGCGCAACGACAGTAATGTTGCTCAAATGTCGCCGCACCTTCCAAAACCTTCGCGGAGGCCGCCGTGAGACACCTCAAGGTCGCCAAAGAGAGTGTGAGTTCGGCGAGTCTTGGCCTACACCTGCCAATATAAAGGAGATGTGTCTTAGTGACCTGTCCACCTTCCTGGAA
>WOGO01009917.1:0-10005 GCA_015342085.1 Leptinotarsa defecta | reverse complement strand
TAATATATACAATTATAAAGCCCTGTATATATTTTAGATAGGTTAGTAAACTTGAAAAAAGTATTAGTGTTGGCTACTGTATTCTTTTTTGATGTTTCCTTTTGTGATTGAATTTGATTCGATTTTATTTTTCCAATATAAACTTATTAGTATATAAATAGTTAACAAATGCAAATGAAACTAAATTTCGTATATCTGAGATATTAACGTAATATTTCCATAACAAATAATATATTTTTCATACTGATAAAATCATGGAAATTCAACGTTTTTCCATTATCTCAAGTTACAAGCTTTACTTCAATACTCATATACAAGGTATTTCCTTATTACGGGTGATTCGTCAGGTCGTTAAAAAAAAGTTTTTCTGAATATATGTCTGGAGTCACTTGGTTTCTGAGTGCGTTGAAGTTTGATAAAAGGAGTATTTATGAGAAATCATAAAAATCCTCACAGCGATTTAATTGAAATTTGCTACAGTATTGAAAGTAATAAGGCGTCTATTTAACCTTAACTAGATTGAAATTATTAGGTTCAGTTGAAGTCTTAGTGGGCACCACAGCCAACAATATTGGGAAAAAAGTACGACACTGACTCCTTGTAGTTTTAATTTTTTTATAATAATTAACTGTAAATACAACTTTTTCGTCGCCTGTGTTTTTTTCATATCTAGCTTCGTTTTAGAGAAATAAAAATTGAAGCCACTGTGCATATCATGAGCACCTGCTTTGGAGACCAGCTGACAATGATAGTGTTGTCATATCAGTAGAATTCAGAGTTGTCAATTAGCAGTGATTACATCGTGAATAATTTTGCTAACTCTGATATGGCTGACATGCACTTTATTTATCGATTAGTTAATGGTAATGCCAAAGAAGCACGGACAATGCAGGTGGTGAAAAACCAGAAAATGTTATACGCCTGAAGTATAAGAAACTTCACTTCATGCGATAGAAGAAGATTCTTTAAGTAGTATCAGGAAGATTGCACTGCAGCTGGAAGTCAGCCCAAAAACCGTATTGCCAGTTCTGAAAAACAACCCCTATATACATATCACATACAGCGGGTGCAAGCTCTACCGCGAGATTTTCACTCAAAATCAATGTTTTGCAGGTGGTTGATTCATACGATGGCACACAATAATATTTTTCTACCTAATATTTTATTTACGGACAAAGCAAATTTTTCACGAGATGCTATTATGAACTTTCACAATGAGCATTTTTGGGTCGACGAAAATCCCCAAATGTTAGAAGAAGTGCCGGTATTTGTGGAAGGCAACATGTGGTTCATACACGACGCAGCTCCAGCTCATATTAGTGTGCTTGCCCGTCAGCAACTCCACATCACCTACCCTAATCGCAAGATTGGACGTGCAGGTCCACAAAATTGGGCAGCTCGCAGTCCTGATATGAAGCCTCTAGATTTCCATTTATGATGTCATCTGTAGGCTCTTGTTTATTAAACTCGTGTACTACATGTGAATGACTGACGAATCGAATAATTGACAATTACAATGTCATAAAGTGTTTTTTAACGTATCAGACAACAATGACAATTCGATTGCAGTCGTGTATTTTATCAGAAGGTGGACATTCTTCTCATTCATTTCAAGGTCGAAATTGTTCATTATTCACTTTTGGTTTTTATTTTATGTTGTCCATGAATAGTTTTTAGAACTGATTTTTCTCTCGAAAACAGAGCTTTCCCTGAGTGAATAAAATACAAATTTTTATTTGAATAGGTTCTATTCGAGTTCAATTATTTGAGTTCAATATTGAAATAAGTTTTTGAAGAATTCTTCATTTGAAATCTGAATTGAAATATGTTGTAAGTTCACGGAAAAAACAATGTACTTAGTAAAGACTTGAAGACTGGACTACTGCTTCAATTTGCTATTAGAATGTTGATGGTTAATCACCTGATGAACAGCTCAGTTGAAAAAAGAGATTGGCAAAAAATACACGTCTGTTCCAAGTAATGAAACTAATCGATTTGGACCAATGACCAGAAATTTTTCAGTCGAAACGAATTAGTACAAATTACTTTTTGTATTAACTTCATAACTAGTTAGTTTCTAAAATGGTCTTATGATATCTTAGCCTGCGTGTTGACCGGGATTTGGGTACAAGGGAAATGTGGTTAGACATAAATGGTGAATATATTAGATACAAGCTGATTCTTCATAGGGGATAGAAGATAGTCAAACAGTATTAAACTATTTATTTGAAAAGTACTAACTTACTCTCAATTCCGGTGACAGTAGAACTATAAGTTTCCTATTTTGAATGCAACAGTCTGCATATTTGCAGATTTTTATTTTTTTTTTCAGTTTTGGTATAAGCATTTTCAACAAAAAGTAGTGAACAAACTTCTATAGTTGATCCGAACATTTTTGTAAAGAATTCCAATGGTTAAATTTTAGTATTTTCTTTATTTTTTCAGATTTTATTTTGTGAAGTAATGGAGGAATGAAAAGCCAAAATATTTTTCCCATGATAATCTCTTCTTATATATTCCTTTTTTCATTTACTTCATTCACGTTTTTTGAAGTTTACAAATACTTGTGTTTTTTATTATCTATATTATCTATATATGCAATTATCTGGGTATGCCCAGATAAATTGCATATATAGTAATGATTATTTTTCTTCGAAAAATTGTCAGAACAATTTGTATATATGACACTAATCATTTCCAAACATTGTTCGAATGAACAGATAATTCTCGAAATTTCTCTAAATTTTTCATTAGGATAAAGTTATTTCTTACTCCAGGATTTGGCAAGAAAAGTAGTGTGCTGTGAATAACTACAATTCAAATCCCAAACACCTGAACTGCGATACTCTTCTCAATGAACGTTTCACCCACTGATGTTTTCTTTATGTCCCGAAGACGCCAACTTGGTTGGTGAAACCCGCGTAGAGAAGGGTAACTATTGCAATTCTAGTGTTTGAAAACAATGCCTATTTTGAATTTATTCTACGCCAGTTTCAATTTTCATTATGTAATATGTATATGTAATATGTATATGTGATATGTATATGTAATATGTATATGTAATATCTATATGTCATATGTATATGTAATATGTATATGTACATCAGTACATTCTAGTTGGACCGAGCTACTTTGAATGAATCATTCAATATGGAGATTGCAAAAAAACATGAAAACTCCAGTTTTCAGGGAAATAGATTCCTACGTAGAAATCAACCATTTGTCAGCCATCTCCTTCCTTTGTCAAAGAACAGCAAAATAAAATATATTATTGATATTCAGTTTTTTGATTTACACTCTTGATTCCGTATTTGGAATCACACGTTGAAAGGTAAGATCTCGTTAGCTAGTTAACGGTTATTTCCAGTTGAACTATATCACTATGAAATTCAATTCCATTTATCAATTTTTATATTTGTCTTGGTCATGTGGAATTGACGTGATTTTGAATGGATTTTGATGAACAGTTAGTGGAAGCCATATCCACAGAATATTTTGGATAACCTTTAATCAGAAATGAAGAAGTTTTTTCAGTTGTTCATGGTATTTTCTTTGGAATATTGAAGCTATTGCCAACATTCGAAGTAATCGGAATAAGAGGATGTGACTTGAAAATAGTTCAAGTGAATAAATAGTGTCAATTACTTTTTTCAAAAATTTGAAATCGCTGTCGTTTTTGAAAAATACGAAGGCGCTGAAGAACTAAAGAGTATTTTTCATGATAAACAGTTAAAACGGTTGATTGTAAAATGAAAATAACTGACTGCTCTTTCTATACTAAGTTCGTTTTCAGAGATTAACTTTATATAATACCATTAGTTCAAGTTATGAATTAATTCAACAATTGAATTCATATTAGAGATACAGGTTCATACAAGGTAGCCACCTCTAGCTGAGTCTTCGTTTTCAGGGATGTCTATCTTTATATAATAATACCATTAGTTCAAGTTATAAATTGATTCAGCAATTGTAATTCAAATTGAAAAGACCATATTTTTATGAGACAATAACTCTTGCGAAAGAAATGTTTTGACTTTCTACGTCTTCATACAAAAAATGTGGAAAGCCTCCAAAAACAAGAAGAAAGAAACAATTTATTTCAGAATGAACTATTTACAAAAATTTGTAAATTTATAATCATTTCATCAGGTCGGTCCTAACTTTCTTCTCCCATTGTAATTTCCGACTAGTCGCGAAAAAGTGATCATTTTGTCACCGAGAGGATCAGGGCCGTCTACTCGATATATGCTAGAGCATTTTCTCTCTTGCAACTGTGATACAAAAAACGTCCCAATCAAATAACCAAACGATTCAGCATACAGTCCATTTACTTCTTAGAAAGGGAGATACTGATGGAAATCAGTGAAACCGAGAAAATTGAAAAAATCACGTGAATTGATTTTCTTTTCTACGACTGACCCAACCCTTAGTCTGTGAAACGTTCAATTTGTTGTAACTGAGTTTTCATATTCTTTGGTACATTTGTTTCTGTTACCAATGCGAAATATTCCCAATAAATATTTGTTCGTTTTATCAGGGAATTTTTGAAATATTTCAAAACCCATTTTTGAACTGAGTTTTTTATGAAAACTCAGCCTACCGAAAACCCATCAGAGAATTATAGATGAAAACTGTATACTTTGAATGAAAACCAATTATATCTTTTGAAAATCGCGAAATCCGTATTTCAAACAGAATAAAATGTTTTAAATTGTAATATTCAAAATTCATCGAGTAATGCTTTCCATTTTTAATCATGGTTTCATAATCCGATGTATATGAAAATAATCCTTCAATCAACTATTCATTTCCGATTTAGCATTACAAACATTCAAAATATCCGTTTCCAAAAGATTGAAGTATTATTAAATATATTTCAATATGAACATGCGGTCTTAAAATATTTTGTTAATTTAAATCTGAATATTCACAATTGAAATCGATTTTGTGATAATAGTAATAACGTTCAGTAATATTCAAAAAATTATATCAAAAATTGAAATAAGTCATGACGAAATTAATATTGCATCACATTTGCATTATAATAATGTTTGTATATGATCTTACACAAGTTAAACACCAATGCCGGTCCATAATGTTGAAAAGTTTATGTGACTCTAACTAGGTTGGTGAAACACGCGTCGAGAAAAGTATTGCATTTCGCATGATTGGGAAAAGTAGGTGTTTTGGATTTACTTCTGCATCCGTTTGGCATCCGTATGGCGTGTTTCGCCATAAAATGGCTTGAATTGGTGGTGAATGGAAGGGATAAATGTAGAGCATTGATAATGAATCCATAATCATCCAAACTGTATTCTGTCATCAAATTACACAAAACCAATTTTCCGATTAAACCTGTGGTGTCGTTTGTAAGCGCATCTACCGTAAAAATCTCAAAAATCCTTATAAAATTGATAACGCAAAAGAACTATCGTTTGAGGTCCAAAATTTATTTCCCAGGATTCTGTCAATTGAAAAAATTGGATGGATGATAGGTAACCTGTTGACTCCTTTGCTGGCTGAAACTTTCATAGATAACATAGAGTAGGAAGTTCATAATAATCAGTTAACTAACAGTTTCTTGTACTGGTACATATACATAGATGATATTTTTTATATTCAAGGAAAGTCATTTTTTGTGAAGGAAAGTCGGTTTTTTATCGACCTTTTTTGGGTATTTGTTACCTTCCACAATCTGAAAAATATAAAAATCATATTGGAGAACTTTATACAAGTGTAGAAGGGCAAACTTTTTAATTTACCCTGATAAGTTGCTACGTAAAATCAAAGTAGTTTTCACAAAGAAAAATCTTCTATTTATCAGTAACTTGTCGTATTTAACAAATTTGCCAATTAAAAAAATTGTTAAGAAATAATGCAATACTTATCTTAACGTTTCGGAGGCCAAAATCTGCCTCCGTCTTCAGAAATGGACAAAAAAGTTCTAATATACTAGCAGTTATTCCTCTTTGATTATTTATTTCTTTGCTTCTTCGACAGATGTCAAAGGAGTTTTGAAATATGAAATTATGTCAATGTTGTTGATTGACAACTAAAAAATTCGATGTAATACAAGGTGCTCTCCGATATTAGTCTGTTGCCATTTCGCCACTATCCAAATTTTTCTTCAAAATGGGTAGCCAAGTACGGTCTATTTTTAAGGAGCTATTCGAAATACAATTCTCTCCAGATATGAGAATATATGCTGATTCTTTCAGGTTACGTCTCTTAGAGTGAGACTCATTATTTTTATTATCGATATACAAAAAAATTATTTAAAAAACTAAAACAAATTGAATAATTTTTTTCGCGCTTCAAAGAGTTGCTGATTTCAAGTAATATAAAAAAAAAACATAAACATTAGAGAACTCGAAAGATTGCCTGTTTCACGTAGTCCTTGTAGCGACTGGATGTAGCAGTTTTCATTTACTTTCCGTAAATAATAAATAATCGCATTATACATACTCGTAATGCTTAATCTCTCAAATATAGGAGTTGGTTTTGGAAATATATTCATGTCTTCTCAAAAACATATATTCTTCTCCCCAGAAAAAAATAAAAGAGAGACCCCAGCACGTTATAATGAATTCTCAAATCCACGAGTTGAAAAATGCCAGCATCTAAATATTTGTATCCATGTAACATGTCATGCTTCGATTTTATGATATTATCGCCTGCATATTAATTCACTGCGTGATATCGACGGCTTGACAATGTTCAACATTGCCGTTTTATAGATTGTAGCGTGGTATGTTTGGGCAATAAAAAAATATGATTTGGAATTTTTATAGATCAGATTTTTTCTGAAAACTCATTCGGATGAATAACTGAAAGAAAAGAGAAAACTAAAAGTTTTATAAACTTTCATTTATTCATAGAATTAGTACGAATACACAGTGTATTTATATGTGTACAGTACATTTTTATCAAGATCATGAAACTTGAGTCCCATTATATGTATATGCTATATAAAGTATCGTGAACGTAATAAGAAAATGAGTCCTTCAATATTTTTTAAGGAAATATTCTATCGAAAACATATACCTGCTCTTTAAGTGAAAACCAAGGTCCATATTTATCAATTTCACTGTTTTCCTACATGAACCCGATTGATCATGGTTATTTTTTAATGTTACATGGAGATGCTCTTGATGAAAGATGGAAGTTTTTCAGTACTGTCATCTCTAAAATTGAGAACACATTCTGGTATAGCCTTCAAGTAGAACATTATAATTCAGATTAGTTCTTTGAATTCTTTCATCTGGTGGTTCAAATTCTGGTAACTGTTACCTTCTATTGTAAATGGTACAGCCATGTGCATAAACTGAAAAAAAAATGTTTGAAATACCTTAATAGTTCGTACTGAACCTCTGGCGTAAGATGAATCTATTTTAAACATTTTCCTACTACCAGAACGAAAGTGTGAAAGAGTTGTCAACAGATTTCATTTACCTATCGTTACCAGATGATCTGATGTATTCAAATGAATGTTGTCTGCGAAGAATGATTAAACTTCAATCCAGAGGCCAGATGATCAGTTGAGTTCAAACATCATGAGCAGTGACAAGGTGCTATAGACAAATGAGTTGTGAAATAATTGTATTCAGTCGAGGTTAATAGGTGCTGGTGGAGTATGAGTACAAGTATTAGAAGTTGTATTATGTGTGACGAGAAGGAAATTGCTCAGATCCAATAAACCCACGAACTTACATAACGTATTATCTTCCTCCATTGATTTTCCCATTTCTAGATTATATCAGGCAATTCTGCTATTTTTCCGTTTGCATACTGAGAGGAATATTTTTGAAAAGTAACTTCGGTGATAGATATCTTTTATATATACCTACCGATACCAGAAAAATTGTTGTTGTTTTCTCTTGGCTCATTCACTTTGAAAAGCAGGCGTTTTTCTCAAATTGAAATTTAAGAAACAAGTAAATTTAAGTAACATCAGGGGGTGAATGAAAAATATGAAAATGCCTCTAATTCGGACAATAACAATAATGATTGTTTTTCTCGAATATGTATTAGCTTCAAAAGTTCCAAATTATGTATAAAATATCTACCTTCATGAAATACTACCAGTTTCTGAAAATAAGGAAGCTTTACGAAAAAATGACAGATGAGTACATCCTTGAAAGTATTCATAGATTCTTTTGCATGGTAAATCCTCAATATTATTGAGACTGTTGTTAATTTATTTGTAAATGTAAATATATTTTTCTCAGATGGTAACTCAAGATAAACGAAATTGCCTATTCCAGAACTGTTCGATTATGTGAATATAACTAAACATTCTCCTGAAATAATGATGAGCTGAAACGAAAAAAACGTTCGAGAAAAAAGAAAACCTTGTAGTGAGTTGATTACTCAATGTTTGACCCTTTGAAATACTTCAACGGTTGTTTCTTAATCGTAACAGAAAACAGAGAGGGTAAAGAATATTGTCATATACATATGGTTTGCAATCATGAAGCATACAAAATATTTCAACCAGTGTCGAGACAGAGTGCAACATATAACGAATACCTGTTTTCTGAACTGATATTATTGAGAGAATTTTTTTAATTGTTCGACTGGTTTGGAACATTTCACAGCAAATATAACGAACTGTATTTCATTAAAAAAACTAGAGCCCTTACGAAAATTCATATAACCCAATGAATAAAACATTTTCCTTATAGAGGTCAATAATTTGGTGGGTGCTTCAGATGTGACAGAGGTGATAATATTTGGAATAACTAAGTAGGTGTAGGATATCCATGAGTTATTACTTGTTCTCATTTGAACTGAGGAATTTTTCAGTATAGAAAATAATTCATCACTCAACCACTGGAAATCAATTATTCTTTTTATCAGATAATTTCGCATCCTGAAAGTGACCATTCCGTGACCGAAGAAGTTAATTTCCATTCACAGCCATTTATCAAATCTGATTGCGAGTCGCGAACGGTGATTTTGCTAATGGCTCAACAACACCATGCTAATGAATATTCTTTCTAAGAAGTTGCGCGTCTTCTCAGATACGAAACATGAACGGTCTGTCGAGAACATGATATACGAGTTGTTTCTTCGTCAGTGATTTGCAAATATCAGCAGAATAACTTTTATGGGAAAACTTGTCAATATTTTGTCGAACAGCCGACATTTTCTGTGTGAAACCAAATCTAATATACCCATTAAAATAAACTATCGTTTGACCGACCACATAGCAATGATTATTTCAATAATATACCTCTTCCCGTGAAAAAAAAATATCTGGATTTCTATTTTCTATCATTATACACAAATTGTGGCAAACTTCCGAAGAAAGAAAAAAACTATCAACGTCAATGAAAACAATGAGTGCGTCGTTTTCCAAAATAAATGCTAACGGAGTGTTTCCACCAGAAACTTTTACTGAAAGAGGATAGTTTTCCATATGAGTGATATTTTATAACCATACTCTTCCATATTATTTGGTTGGCCATATTATTACGTTGGCCATATTAATACGTTGGGTACGTTTCTTTTTTCTGGAGTACAAACTGTATGGAAAGAAGTGATTTCTGTATAATTGAATTTTCTCATATTTGGAAGCAGTTTTTTGGAAAAGACGGTTTTTGATTCCATCGTTGATTAACAAAATACCCCGTAAGAAAGTATTTGAGCGGGAGAATTAATGACTAATAACTATAAATCGGTTTATGAATTTATCCATTTGGGGAACTAGAATAATCTCTTCTCATATCGAGAATATCAATGTTTTTTTTTCGAAAAATTCGCCAAAAAATTGAATTGTTGAATTTCGTATTTTGGCTTTACCGTCTCCTTTCCGAATGAGATAAAAAAAATCAGAGAAACTTTCAATACTGTTTGTTATAATCTGATGAAAACCAATTTGCAGTACGACGTTTCGTTCATTAGATTTCAATATCAACTCAATCTTTTCAAATACAAACTATCAGTTATTTTCATCGATTTTTGCTGAAAAAACATCATCAGTATTCGTTTAGTCTCGAAGAG
>WOGO01009916.1:0-10005 GCA_015342085.1 Leptinotarsa defecta | reverse complement strand
ACCTAGGAGGAAAACTCCTTGGGAGGATGTACAATGGGTCACATGTGGCCTAAGTGCTGTGGGCCTACACTCACCCTCCCTACTCTATAGATACAGATGGGCGGAAAAATATTATATTTATAGTGTCATGAAAAAAGCGACAGTATTTAATATTTAAGTTTTGTATCAAATCACAATATTCCTTTCAAGTTTGATTATGAAATTTCATTAAAATGATAAACTAATTTGAATAACCGTATTGTGATACCGGTTGTTTCAAGTTTTTTTTCAAAGCCAGCATACAATCAGTAACATTTTCTATGATTTGTATAATTGACTTGTTAATTTTGTGGAAATTCTTAGTCAATCTGATGAAATGAATGAAAACACTTTCATCAAATTACCCCTAGTTATTTTATTTTTACATTTTCATGTTTTATGGTTTTTATGGTTTTTATCCTATTATCAAGTATGAAAGTAACTAATACATTTGAAATCTGAAAACGTGGGTATAAATGGAGTTTGTAAATGAGCTGGATGAGAAAGTAATCAAATGAACAGGGGTGCCAACTATAAAAATTCAACACTGGAGATTATAGAAATTCCAGGGGTTGTCAAACTTATAAATTCAAGAGTAGAGACCTACATATATCAGGTTGGTTCTTTAGGATAATATATTTCGGATTTTCAATTGATTAATTAATTTCCATGACTTCCAACGAATTCATTTTCTTTCCTTTATTATTATAGGATTTATTATAGGATGTTGAGATCATTTTTACTTATATTGTGTTTTAATTCTTGCAGATGTTCATACATAGAATTTTTTTCCAAACGGACGTGTTTACGGATTGTTTTGTAGTATATGGCTGATTAACGGAAAAACAGATTTTGAACAGATTTTTTAAGAGATATACAGGCCAATTGAAACAGTTGTACTGGTTGAGCGTCTCTTAGACAGAAACCACGTGAATCCACTAATAAAACAGGAAATTTCAGATTAACTTACTATTTGTCTATCTCAAAATCATTTCCAGATTGACGGATAATTTAATCCATGCAGTGAAGTAATAATAATGGGGAACTAACGTATTTGAAAAAACTTATTGTGAGATTTTCACTAAATGAAAACGCAACACGCGTTGGCAATGGCTTCTTCGGACGTGTCTTTACTTAAGACACGCCAGAAGTAAAGACACGCACGAAGAAGCCATTGTATGGCGGAACACGTGTCGCGTTTTTCTAAAATTGTTCAGTGAAAATTTCACAATAAAGTGTATTGTTAAATACATCAGTTATGGATTTTCATCAAGTATCGGCCAATTACATCATAATATTATATAATGGGGTACTCTTTGAGTCTTCTTTCACTGAAATTTTCATAGATAACATAGAGTATGATATCCATAATACTCAGTTAACTAACAGGTTCCTGTCCTGGTGCAGATAGGTAGATGATATCTTGGTCTGCTTTACTGGTACTGAGACGCAATTAGGCAAGTTCATTGAATATGCCCACTCGTCTATAAAATTTACCACTGAAAGGAAGGTGAATGATCCCATAAATTACCTTGACCTAATCATTACGAATAATAACAATAAACAAGGGTTTGCATTTTTCACAAATCATCTTGAATGGACATTATTACACATAATTCCTCCTCACACCCTTACAGGCATGAAGTTACTGCATTCAACAGTATGCTTCCCAGACTTTTGAATATTCCATTGTCCAGAGAGAGCTGAGTTTGCTCAAACAAATCACGGTTAACAACGGTTATGAGGTAGATATTAGAGACTCTTTTCAAGCTATGGACCAGATCTACCAAATTCAAGATGCGATAAATCAGTTAAAGATCATGTACTCGTCGTTCAATTGGCTTTGCAAAGATAGCCATATCTACCAAATGAGTTTTTTCCACAATGCAGTACATGAATATTCAGAAAAATTGTTACACAAGATACTAGACGACTAGCATATTCATCTTTGTGTATACGTTGAGCAGTAGAAACATTATCTTCGTCCAATACGCAAGATGCATGTCAGTTATTTCATGTTCAGTGTTTTATATTATTATTTTACTCATATGCAAACAATTAATTGCATTTGGATAGAAAGCAATAGGTTTGACCAATTATGAGTTATCAAATGATAAAAAAGTAATAATGTATAATGCACGTTAAACTATAAAAAAAAAATTAAAAATCTAGTTGATTACCTGCATGAACGAAATAACTATTCAATTTCAATTATAGGGGTAGGTCATTCTGAAGAGCTCGGATATATATTCGGAGGAAAAATTGGAAACGTTACAGAAAGTGACAAATTAACGAGAATCAGAATGATCAAGTTATGGACTAATTTTGCCAAATATGGGTAAGTGATGTTGGGTTGTATTCACGTGAGCATTTTCACGAAATATATGTTCAAATTAATCTAATTATCTACTTCGAATTTTCATTGAAATTCAATAGGTACACGAAGTATCAACGACATTCACTATCACGATTTAACCAATGTCGATGCTCATTACTCCAATGCAATGATATTTCTGTTCTGCACTTTCCTCTTCTCCTATTTTCCATCGTTACCAGTTACTTTACCACAAATGTATTCCCACCTCCTCATTTGACAGTGAATACTGGACTACTCCACTATTAGCAGAGACCATGCAAGAAGATCAACCCTGAATTTCTTTTGCCATATGTCCATTATTCAAGGCGACCTTCAGTCACGATATTGCATTTTCTAAATTTCAATATTCTTTGAAGCTGGAGCTAAATGTCTATAAGTTCCAGTATCAATAAATGATGACTCAATAAAAGAAATCATATCAATCCAATATGTTGGTATATTGCCAAAGCCAAATTATAATTATCAAATGTTCCATATTTGGAATGCAGAAATTGCGTGGGACCTACATCATAGAAGAATTCTCATAATGCGTATTTGTAACACAATAAGCCAACTACATGGATCCCAAGAACTTCTCATATGAGAAGCCCCTAACCTTGCCAAAAATGCAAACCATTTCAATATCACCCGAGAAGAAGATGCCACCCATTCAAATTCACATAATACACGAACAAAGTCTACTTTAACTCCTAAGTTCTGAGGATATTACAGTCGATAATACCGACTTTTGGACTACATCTGTATTCATCGTTGTTATCAACTTTCATTCCACCCTCATGAAATTTCTTCAGGGGATGTAAAAGTTATAATTTAAATCCACAAAAAATCGACGACATTCATGATGGGTCAGCGACATCCGACGCCGCCGTCGAAGATGAAACTCTTCAACATGCATTTTTCTATTCACATTAAAATTTTCATTTTCAAATTCAGTTTGACACCTCTTAGTTGTTGCACAAGTTTTTGAATGAAATAAAGTTTTGAAAATTCTTTCTTCGAAAACCAACCGCCAACCATCAACTTGGGAAAAGTGATTCACAATTTTCATTAGGTAATATCATTCAGAATGATAATCTGTTTTGACATAGCACCAGTGGTAGGTATTCGGAACTATGCCTGAGATTGAACGATTTATAAAACTTTCTTAATTTCATCAGTTGCATGTGGCAACCTCCAAATCAATATTACTGGAGTTTTATCCCGACATCAAACGTTATTTTCAACACCCTGACACGTGTTTCGATCACCAAGTGATCATTTTCAAGAGAAAGATTGAATTTTGAGTTTCACATTCCAAAATTATTCACTAAATCGAAATCTAAAATGAATGAATGAAATATTTTTGATTGGTTAGTTGAAAGAGAAAATCATGCTATTTGGGAATAAAAAGGAATTAACGATAGTAATGAATTATACACAAGTGAAAAAATGCTAATTTGTGAAACAATTCTCCCGACTCCTGAATTGGAAGTGTAAAAACAAATTGGTCGAGAAAAAAAACAGTGATAGACAAAACAAAAATCACAGACATTTCATTAATTTTTTAACCCATTAGGCAATTGATATCAATTTCAAATCGCATTTTCTTTTTCTTTACAAATCATCGCGCCTATATTTTTTCAATCATAGTAATAGATAAACAAATTAATCAATAGTAAACATTTGTGAAAACACGCTTCTACTAATATGCTCTAAAAAAAGAATAACCTTTAAATCGATTCAAACCTATCAATTCAATCAATCCGGAATCAATCAAGTTGCCTGAAGCGCCAATTAGTTTTTGTTGTTCCATAATTTTTATACGTTTCTATAATTGAAAATTCATTCTTTTCATCTGTATAGTGAATCCCGCGACAAACTTTTATAGCATATAAATTGTTAACTGTAATGAATTGATCAGTTCGAGTTGATTTGAAACTTTTTTCCAGTGCATGATAATGAAAGTTAATTTTCAGAAATGTTTTTAAAATTATTAATTTTTCAGTTTTTACTGGGAATATTGTCCATTCAAATCTAATATTTATAAAAAATTCCAGCCCATTCTGTGATGATGGGTGGTTGAAAATTAGATTGCAAAATACAACCAGAACTTATATACATACATTTGGAGCAAGTTGAATACAATATGATGAAAATATTTTCATTTCACTCATAGTTGAACCCATTTGTCAATACATTTAGACTTCAGGTTATGATAATTTATTTTCTTTGACAAATTATTGTGCTCATACTTTTACATTTCATGTTCATTTTTCATCACTAGGTTTTTCAATATCTCGTTGGATTATTTCTTTTTACATTCCAAGACTGTTGATACTTTTTCAGATAATGAAAGTCTAAATCTCTAAAATGCACCTAGGAACATTATCTCCTACATTCAAAGAAACTTTATTTTCAAACAGTGATGAGTACTTAGTGATGATTTCAATATGACTCAAAAGTTTCATGTAGTAAAATAAAAAAATGAGTGTTCTATAGAATCTCTGAACTGATAGATCTCAACTCAGTGAAAACCAAAACTTCATAACCAGAATATTTTATATTTTAACGCATATTTGTTTTCAGTAATCCAACTCCTCACAATGATTCGACTCTTCAAAATGTAATTTGGTCTTCAGTAGTTCCCAACAATCTGACCTACTTGAATATAGGTGAAGAGTTGAGGATTCAGATGAACCCTTTTGATGAAAACATGAAATTCTATGATAAGAAGATATACGGAAAATATGTTGAACCACCATATGACACTTATTGATTTTATTGTATACATGAAACCGAATAAATATATTATTTCAATTTCAATTTCAGTACGCACTGACTTCCAAAGTGGAATGATCCATATCAACTACCTCTTCGAGGTGACTGAAAAGATTTTTGTTACCCCATTGAGAACTCATTGCGATTACGGTCGAAAATTTGACAACGATATACTGAAATACATTTCTACTCATGACATGAAATTACCATGATTCAACGTTATTCATTTCCGATCTAACAGATCAGTAGAAAGGTTCCAAGTCACGTTATCAGAAATGATAAAAACCCAATCAACAGAATACCCTGATGACTATCCCCTTTCATCCTAGTACTTTTTGTCCTATAATACAGTTGTACAAAGTTCTCATTATATCACCAACATATCTTATCACATCATGCTAGCGTATTTACCCTCCATGGTTATTAAAAAAAAGGTTCAGGATTTAGAAGGTAATAAAAGCTATCGAAATGTATGTTTTCTAAACAAAAAGTCAGAAAGCTTTCGGAACTTCTTTTGTTAGCAAACGTTGCACCTTTCGAAATAAATGGGGGTCGATCATGCTGAGCCTCTGTTCCTTAGAGGTGCAGGAAAAATATGGTTGATCTTTACTTGTACTGCGTACAAGACTGGTCTCATTAATGTCATCGGATGTACTTATGTTTGGACAGTCGATTTTCTGGGAAAGGCTCCTCCCACTATTATCACTAGAATCCAAGTTGCCGGAAAATACTTTCTGATAGCGTCTAGTTAGGCGAATTTCTAAACAGCTCAATATCAACAAGGCGTCTGGTCCTTTGAATTGCCCGTCATTGTACTTGAAAAGTGCGCAAATGAACTCGCAACGGTATTTTGCAGAATTTTCAACCTGTCTCACAAGAAAGAGGTTTTTTTTCTCTTGTTGGAATATTTTTCGCGTTCAGCCTATTTCCAAAAGGGGCAAGTAAACTCCTCGAGCCGGTCGCTTTGCTATCAGTGATATCAAAAATCATGGAGAAAGCCGTGAATCATCATATCATCAAATATTAGAAAGGCTTGAGCTTGAGCGATAATGAATATGGCTTTCGGAAACAAAGATCAACAGGCGACGTTCTTTCTATGTCACCCATATTTGAAATAACGCAATCGGGAAACATGGAGAGTCAACAGCTCTTGCGCTTGATATTTCTAAGGCCTTTAACCGTGTGTGGCATTAGGATTTGCTGGTCAAACTTCGATGTTATGGCTTGTCGAATCATTTTTGTGTATGACTCTTCAACTTCCTGAAAGAACGTTCCCTGCAAGTGGCCGTCGCTAGATATCTCTCAAATACTTTCACGGTGATGTTTCCCAGGGATCTATATTGTCTTCATCCCTTTTTTATTGTATATCAACTACTTATTGAAAAAAAACCGGGAATCCTATATATTGCTTTGCTGACGACAGCACACTAGTTTCGTCATTGCAATTGGAGAAAACTGTACACACCTCAGCAAATTTTGATGCTCAGATCAGACCTTCTTCGAAATGTTGTTCTCATGCATGGAGCTCCGTCCCCAAACATACCCTGAAGCTGTTGGATTCCATCCAGAAAAGAGTCATCTGCCTGATTGGAGACATGAATATCATTTGCAACCTTAATAGTCTGGAACATCAAAGAAAGGTTGGAGATTTGTCTCTCTTCTACATATACTTTCACGGGAAGTGTTCAAGTAACTTGGCACATTTGATTCCACCCACAGCGGTACATATCAGAAATACGCGACGGATTATGGCTGCTCATCGTTTTGAGGTTCAACTCAGTACACCTCAAACTCGGCTGTTCGAGAACTTTTTTATTTAAATGGATTTATTCTGCAGCAATTCAAATCATATCTAGACAACTAGTTTAGCACAGGCACCGCGGTAAGAGCGCTTCATGGATTTTCCTGTAGTGCTTGTGTTTTGCCCTCGAAAGAAAGAATATTTATTGCTCGCAGAGAGAGATTTTCAATAATATATCTAGATTACGGCACATCTTTTGTTGAATTTGATATTGGTTATTGTAATTCTAAAATTTCTTTATTACGGAAGATCGAATGGATTTTCAATCCTCCAACAGCCGCCTGCTTGAGTGCAGTGGCGTAACTACAAGGTGGCAAGTCAACAAAATGCCACGGGCCCCCAGCCGGAAGGGACCCCCGGTCAGAGGAGAACCCCAACTCCCAACATTTATTATTCATTATACATGTTTAGTAAAAAAAAGTTTTGTCTTTGATTTAATTTCGTCATCTACTCAGTTGCATACACAATTTAAAAAATTTATTGAAAATTCAAAGTATTTTTTTAAAAAAGTTGTAACCCAGTTTCAAAACGTATCCGTGAGATAATAAAATGCTCGCCACGCGTGTTGGTACGAGTATTACTGAGGGTGTTCGTGAAATTTCCGCAGTAAATGCCGTGAACAAGGGTATGATAGAGCTAATACCATGAAAGGCACTTATGACGGAGTTCAAAAACTCATAAGAGATATAGAGCCAAATGCGGTTTATGTCCATTTTGCTACTCAAAATTCAAATTTGGTAATAAATGATAAAGTGAAAGAGGTCATAAAAATACAACCATTATTCGAAACTGTACAACAAATTTAAAATTTTTTAGGTCATAGTATTAAACGATGGAATATATTATCCACTTTTATATCTGACAATAAAGGAGAGACCGGGGTATCATCAAATTCAGTAATAATAAAAACAAGGATCCAACTAGATGGCCAGGGCATAAAACTTATTTAAGAAATTCTATGGGACAAGACAGGTTAAGCAACTTGACTATTCTATCAATTGAAAATTCTATGCCCCGAAATTTGAACTTTGATGATGTCATTACCACTTTTGCTGAACAGGAAGTCCCAAGGAAGGAATTTTAATAATTAATATTTTACATTTTGAACACCTTGTGTGCTACAACAATGAGATGATTTGGACTGTGTATATCAAATTGCTTTTTTGTTTTTCAAATAATTTTGACTACTCTATATGACCATATCAATTAGATGCTGACTGTACTTTAAATTAGGTATACTTTCAATTCAAGTACCTAATTATAATTATAAAGTTTATATGTACCGACTTGATGTAATAATTTTTTATTGTACGATTACAAGTAAAAGTGTATAAATAAGTATTATAAAATAAAAAAATATTATCATTGTTGATTCAGCTATTGGGAGGAGGGGGTCCATCCGATGAATTTGCCACGGGCTTTGTAAGGTACAGTTACGCCACTGCTCGAGTGTATAGTGGAAGCCGATAATGAAGATTGTAAATCCACGATGAATGCTTGTGCGCTCCAATTGAGATCTTCAACCCTATCAATGTATTGATTAATGTAGCCGTTATACTACGTAGTAGTAGATCATCATGAAAAATGGAAAATGAAACTTTCTATGGTTTTTACCAATTTTGTTCGTAACTATCGTTACTGCAGTTCTTACCCTGTCGTTTATGGTTCAATTACAAGATGATGATATAACTTCAGAAACGATTCACAATACTCAAGAAAAATTGGGTTTATCGATCAATTACAAAAGGCAAGAGGTAAGTGGGTGGCAATTTGAATATTTGATTAAGGCAATAAGTAATTTTTTATTGTAAAATAAACATTTTTTGTGATACCTGACTATAGTAAAATCTGTTTTGTATTAAATGAATTACATACATACCTAATTTTTGTTGTGTCAATTAATTTTATTCCAAAATTGTATTTTTTTTGGCCACCCTGTATTAATGAATATGTTGATGTTTTTATCACTGAATGGAAAACTGAAAAAACTTTCAGTTGAAAAAATTATCGATTACGTCATCACGCCGAGTTGGATAACGTCACTGGTGTAATGAATGGGCCATATATAATTAAAAAAAAAGACCTTTTTCGGATTTGTCTCCAAAGTCACCTATTCTTGAAAAATGACTTTATTCCATGATTTTATTCGCCTCTATATGAATGATTTAAGCCTTACTTCGTGAATATGTAGGAAGTAGCAATTATTGGAAACACTTTATTTTGGAATAAATTTTATCATTGACTTAACATCAAAAATAATTTTGAAATAACAGATGGATCTTCATATTTCATGATAACTCAGTATTCATGTGGAAATATATATATCAAAGTATATCAGTAAGTATAAAATGGCGGAACTCCATATTTTGAAAATAGCTTTTCCCATTCCTTGAACATAACGTCTTTTGGATCCCTCTTGATTTCTAGATAAGATCCGATATCCATATATTGAAAGTTGTCGGGTTTAACTTTTGGCCATGTGAGATTTTGTAAAAGATCGATTGGTTCTGGGGTAGGAGTTCTGAAACAAAAACGACTTGATTTATTGAACATTTTTTTTCAAATTTTGCCTCATGTACCTACATGAGAAAATTAAAAAAATTATCTAAGGTCGCTATGAAAATCATTTTTGAAATGATCATTCAGTCATGGAACAGTTATTGAGTATTGTTGTTTTAATGATTCACAAATATTTTTCCGTCATAAATATTATTCAAAAATGAGTCTTCAGAAATATGCTCAGTAGCACTTACGAATATTTTGCAAAGTCAGTGAACATCTTAATCATTCTCTTCTGGACGATTTGATCCATCTCTGGATATTTGGTTAAATCGGTAGTATTCAAGCCCCCATAATTACGTCGGAATAGATAACTTATTTCTTCGCCATGTCTCACATCTTCAGAAAATCCTTCCACTACGAAAAATAATTGAAGCAAGAATTATTTTTTTAAAAGAAAGTGATATGCTATTTCAAGAATACCACGAAGCCTTGAATAATCAATGGTGAATATATTATATAGTAACATATATATATATATATATATATATAT
>WOGO01009915.1:0-10006 GCA_015342085.1 Leptinotarsa defecta | reverse complement strand
ATGCCATGTTGATGATCGCTCAAGATGTTGAAGCCTTCCAATTATTTATGGATATGCTGGTTTACGGCCTTCTCCGTAGTTTTTGATATCACTGACAGCAAAACGACTGGTCTATAGTCATTTGGAAGATTTTTGTTGCCCTTCTTGGGAATAGGCTGATCACGAGAAATCTTCCGACAAGAAGGAAAAACTTGTTTCTTGTAAGACAGGTATTTATAATTAACAAGTGATTTCAATTCCATCAATATAAATTCTGCAAGATATCATTCACATATTTGTTTTATGCCAGAATTACGATATTTCGTATGTAATTAGCTGATCCATCCATCTATGCCAGACATTTACATATATACTGAATAATATTTCAATTAAGGAAAGATTAATACTTTTTTCTATGGAGAATTACCATCATAAAGTGTGGCTTTAAAGCCAGGTAACATTACGGTATAAAAACGACTCAAGTGAACACGAATGAACTATTGACCTTGAAGTAGGCCGGATTAATGACCCCGACTTCTATTAAAATCAAAATAGCAAATGCAAAAAACGATTTCCATGCCTAGATACGTACATTATTTAAAAAAAACCAAAGGAGTGACAGTTTCTCATTCCTCTCAGAAACATGTGAAAATGTTTGTGATCTTCTTCCAGTCCCGAAAAATTATGTCAGAGGGACTTTCAACCTCTGACAATCAATAAGGGTCATCTTGTTGAAGCTACATCTGTCAAATTATTTGTCACTCATTGTTTTATCAGAATGGGTGTTTTATTTGGACAGCGTACTGCGCAATTTGTCGCCATGATGGTCCTACAATGTGGTGGATAAATTTGATTCTACTATTTCAGTAAACGGCAAGATCTATCGAAAACATCGCCGCTACCTGTGAGAGTGTGCAGGAGAATCTGAGGCGATCGATTTCGCGTCGCTCACAAGAGCTCGGCCTCTCGTAGACCATAAATTGACAGATTTTGAGTCGTGACTTGTACAGAATCCAACTGACCCAAAAACTGAAGATAAACGACCATACACGTATTTTCGCTGAATGGGCTCAGGAGCAGTTGGCAACTGATCGACTTTACGCAACATGAACACGCTTTACGCATTTTATCTAATCCTGGTCCAGGTATCAAGACACCAAACTACTTGAGTCAACATAAATAAGCCTCACGCAGCCAGTTGTCGGAGATAACTCAGGATGTATAAACCTCTGATGGAGCTAGCCATTCGAGTCAGCGAAACGTCAGGAAGAAATTCCAGAAATCGATGGCCCTCAAACCCGGAAAATAATGACACTGATCTCACAAACATTTCGTTTTATTTGAATTTGAAGTCAGGGTAAGTCAGCTTCAGTAAAACGGTGAAACTACACAAGAGATTTCAATAACTCTTTCACTATTAGGAAGCTACATTATCTAGCAATACCCTAGACTTTTTCTCAGATACACCCGCGGTATCGGTCTTTCGCATCATACTCTTCATGTGGCCGAAGTCACGGAAAACGTTTGTTGCATATAAAGAACTTCGGTAGTTGATACAGAAACAGAGAAACTGTTACCTGGGTCTTTCTGTGAGGAGTACTTTCATAGAATATTTATAGCTTGCAATATTTTTTTCGAATGTCATTGGGTCGATTTTCGTCTTTTTATATATACAGAGTGATCATTGAAAAATTACCGCTCAACTTTTACATCAATTATTTGCTTGTGAAAGGGCTACGTTTCGACTTAAAAATCATTGCCAAAATTCAACCTTCAAAGAAGGGGTATCATAAACCAAATTTCTGAATCAGGAAGGAAAATCGTCTTGTCATATCTTGAAATCGCCGGTTCACCTTAGATATCATTCTACCCCCTTTCTGTTTTGAAAAATTAGGAGGACAACACTGCTCCATGGGTGTTGAAAATTTTGCAATGGTGTTTTGTCAAAACTTGTCAATTTCTCAAACAAAGTGAGGCTATGCCTGACGTATCTTTTATATGGGCCCATCCTGTATGTCTTATCATATACAATCTACACATTCACGTTTGAGTAATTATTTATCACTCCATCGTTGGGATCCATATTCAGATTACCATTTTTTTTTAAGTTGGCTGTTTAATTACATATTTTTTATTTATCAATTTTAAACTTCAAGGCGTTGGATGAAGGTTTCTTTGATTATGGAAGTCGATTTATATAAACATGATGACGTTAACAGCATTTTTTTAAATTAATCTTTGTATTCAATTTGTAAAACCTTATACCTTTGATCAACATTTTTCCAAGTATAATTGAAAGGAAATGAACAAAATCAGCACCCTCTTTGTTTACATTCCTTTCGGACTGGAACGTAGAAAATTCTCATTTATGAGAAAGAAAATACATCATCAATTATGAAAAAATACTTGTATTCTCCAAGTTTTGTTTTAGATATGATTTCCAAAAACGAAACTGAAAGAGGCTGCAACGTTTAATAAAATTCGTTCCTATTTCATTTTCATCTTCGACAATATGAAGCAATAAATCAAATGAAAACTTTATGCAGAAGCTACGACTTCCTGTCATGGATGAGTTGAATCTACTCATGTCACAATGAGAGTACGTAATGACATCCATACGCTAATTTGATTCAATTCAAGCCATAAAAATCTTGTTCGAATTAACTAGAGGTGACAACGGAAACTGAAAACCCCTTTTTTATTATGTTATGTTATTGTTATCAATCAATTGGGGTATAACTTGTATATCTACGATTTCTCAGAGACGCTTTAATTCCATGATTATTATGTCCATCAAAAACAACTTCAACAATGTTGATAACTGATGTGCTGTACTGATTTTCTCATATGACTATCATACATTTTATTTGAATAATATAAATAATTGCGTTGAGCTTCAAAAAACTTCTGATCCCACATAAAATAGGAACGAGAATGAGAATGTTTCATTCACCAAACTCAAACACCTGTTCATGCAGCTGCAGTTTCGTAAGAATGTATGATCTTTTCCACCAACCGATTTCCTGGAGTCTTTGAAGTCCACTAGATACTCGTTAGGACAACAAGAGGATTGCTCCGCTTTCTTGGGGTTCTTTTTGAATAATCTTCGTGAGTGGTAAAATAGCAGAATCGATAATCCTGACCGCTCTGGATTGAATTTTTCCATACAGTCTATTGTTGTACATCTTTTGTTGGAAAAATCCTCACCAGTTTGCTTTATAGTACATGTTCAAAAGGTAGCAAAAACGTATGTGAGTTTTTGGAACCTCAACTTGCGTTTCCTAATATGACAGATAACCAGTCCGTGCAAAGCTTATTGTTGAATCATCTGAAAAAAGAACTTTTAACGGGTGATAATCAAATGTATTGCCAAACATGCGCCAAACTAATTGGCTATTATAAGACAACAAGTGTAGCTGAGACACCAGTCAATCTAATAATAACACTGATGATCTTACCGAAGCACCAAAATCTTGTAAAGGTTCGAAATAGATGAACCCTTCAGTCTAGTAGCTTCATGCAGTCATTACTCACTATGTTCTGGCGTTGAATCTGGTCATTTTTACGAATTGGTCAAAGACGAAACGGACTGGTTTAAGTTTGACGATATCTTGAATTTATTGGAGCCTCTGGAGACACCCTACATTTTATTTAATGAAAGAGAGGATATTGGTAGGTCAAGATCTTCAGATGATGTGGTGCTGCAGGTTTTTCCGGGTTTTTCTGCAGCTGAAAAAGCAAATGTGTCGCCCAGGAGCTACAATTAATTTTTGTTGTTTAATAATTTCATAATTTGTATTACTTTCTTTTTTTGTATAATAATAATGAAGACGACAGAACAAACATAAAATTTGAAAAAATTATCGAAATCAGAAAGCTGTCACAAGACTTTCGAAGAACAAACTTATTTAATTCGACCATTAGTCATCCTGGTCCAAGTCATACTGGAGGACCCGAGTATTATAACTAGGTAGATCCAAATCGACCACAAAGAGGACAGAAATAGATTAACTAGGTCCGCTAAAATTGTATGTGATTTATCCAACCATGGTGCACAATCACAATCGTGTTGATTGCAATCGTGACCACCTATAATCCCAGATCTGACTTTGACTTGACAGTCTTGACAATCTTCACTTTTATCTGTGGATACATCTCAAGACGCTGTCCATCGATACATACTGGAGACGAGTCGAAAAACTGTATAATAACTTTGGTGACACTAAAAGAAATACTTCAAGAATTTTTCCAAATCGTGAATAGGAGAGTTGGAGCATGCATAATGGCTAGTTGGGGCTAACAGCAACTCTGAATTTTTTGTGTGCAGCTCTAAATTTGAGAAGTTCATGACATAGATTCATCCGAAACTTTCTTCTCAACATCACCATTGGGTTCACTCTTGAAAGTCAGCTTCTTACTCTGGAACACCCTGTATAAATCAACTTCCACAAACCTGAATGGCACTTTGAAAATATGTTGTTTCATAGATTTGGGTTGAACCATAATTGTTACATTTAAAAATCAGTGCTAAAAATATCTTCGTCAGAAATGCATGGAACCGCTTTCTTTCGTCTTCAATGGGGGGATCACCTTGGAATCCGTCGATTTGTTATAAAATGAATCGGCGAATATTGCCGACGATATTCAGTTTGAATTTGTGCGCATTATTTTTTATAGAAATGTGGAAGGGTTTTTTTGTTTTACTCGTAATTGGAGTTGTGGGTGTAAATTTACAGTTTCTGCCATTACGTGAGTAATATTTGTTCACATTGTAGTGGGAATTAAAGGAAGTGAAAGTTTTTGAAATATCTCCACTTCGATTAAATGTAATAAACGTGTTTATATGTCAATTAACGAAATTATAGGCTTATTCGAAGTGGAAATACTTGCAACAGCAGTCATAACCTTACGATATTACGTGAATTTTCTCAAAAGATGAAGATACATTTTCAGTAAATCGATAAATAATACAGTTTTCTTCATCAGATTTGGTATTCTTTTGAGAGAAATTGAGGCTTCGAAAATTATATCAATTTCATTATCACTTATATTCATGTGAAAAATCCCTGACATAATTTTTCGGTCCACTCTCAAAGTATCCACTTTCTCGAATCGAATTCTGCTTCACGGTGATTGTTTTACATAACATAATTCATGAATATTTCCAATCGACTTCTGGTGTATATTTCATTTCTTTTTTTTATTGTAAACTATTATCTATTATCAGTCTATTCATACTTTGGAGAACGTATAAATGGACACTTTTTGTCTAGGAGGAATGTCTTGTGAGTGCAAGTAGTTGTTTCAGGAAGGCTCGCTTTGGTTCAGACCTAAATGATCTGAAGAAGATTCATTTCTGATCATTAAAAAAGTTGATACCTCACGTATCAAGTTAATTGTGGACCAATATTCTGAATCAGAGACGGTACAATATTAGGTAACCATGTACCAAATTATGGAAAGACGACTTTGAACTTTCCAAAACTGAAGTCTTCCAAACATTTTCCAGAAGCTTCACAAAAATCTCCCAAATCTAGTAGAAAAGTCGCTGGAGAAATTTCTTTCAACCTTCTGGAAGAAATTCATTGCTCTAAATTCTAAATTGTTTGTTTTGGGTGAGGTTTTTTCATTCCTTTGAAAGCAATCATCAATATCAGTAACCTTTTGTACACTAGATATTTCAATGTTTGTTCTGCTTTCTTCTTGTAGATTTTTCCTTATATTTCCATCCACATTCTCCCAATTTTTTCATTTTGCTTCTATGTCTTGTTTTTGTTTCCACATTCGAATTAACCTACTGTTGTTCATATTCCTTCTAGAGTTTTCATTCTCAAAAGTTTCATTGCCATTTTGAATCTATTTGCCCCTTTTCATTGCCCTATTTCATTGTGGTCATATTATCGTTTTATTTCTCCTTCTTGTTCTTTCATTGCTCCATGGTTTTCCCGTTTTGATTTTCATTCTGAATCTACTTGTGGAATTCAGTCCTATTCATCGTTTTGACATTATAGTTGATCATTTCTTGTTTGTTTTGTTGTCTTGTTCTTATTGGAATTATTCGTCCCTTTTCTTGAAGAAGAGAACACAAGCACTACAGAAAAATCATTTAGGCGATCTACGAGCAGCGTCTGTGAAAAAGTAACGATTCATGTTGAATTTGAAGCGCTAGAGATCAAATTCATCTCAAAAAAAGTTAGAGGTGTACTGAGTTGAACCTTCACACCAAGAGCAGCCCCAGTCCGTCGATTATTTCTGATATGTATTGCTCTTGGTATAATCAAATGTGCCCAGTCACTTGAAAAATTGCCGTGAAAGTATCTATAGAAGAGACACACATATCTAACCTTTCTTCGGTGTTTCAGATTATCAAGGTTGCACTTCATGAGTTCGGACTTCCATTGTCTAATTTAATATAAATCTGTAAAAAATTAAAACGATTAACCAAAAAATAACAATTTTATTGAACAAAAAACTGAAATTACAAAGAAATAACATACAAGCAATTAAAAAAGTATTATCAACAAGAAATGAAAATTCAAAGATTTCAAACCAAGTTATGTCACGACATTTCGATTGTTAGTATCCACAATCGTCCAAGATAACTTGACTCATTCCTCCGAGATCTAACTTTTTATAGGTCATTCGAGTGCTTTTACCTATCCTCTCTTCCCTCTCTCCGCTTCATTTGTTTAAGCGGGAGATGACCGTTTGGCGGGAGTTAGTCGTTTTCCCCTTGATTAGAGGTTTCCATATGTTATGTATCTCTATACTAGCTTAACTAAATTCGTTGTTGGACAACATATATGCGGCTTCTTTGAATTGTCTCCTTAACCAGTGTTCCTTCTTGTGGATGATTTCAGCTTGAGCCCACTTGATGTTATGTTGATGAGTCCAAACATGCTCTGCTACTCCAAATTTGCTGGTTTCTTCTCATTGTGTGTGTTTCTTGTGCTCAGCAATGCGAACTTTCAATGGCCTCTTAGTTTCACGGATGTATGATTCTCCGCACTCGCAGGGTATCTGATAAATGCAATTCTTGGAATCGCAGTCCGCGTTTGGTGGCCTGGTTTTCATGAGGCTGCTACGGATAACAGGTCCTGATGTTATACTTGGACCCAATCCTTCTTATCCTTTCCGATAATCCTCTGATGTAGGGAAATAAAAGTACTGGTTGTGGCGGCTTCTCTTCCTTATGGAGCTCTTGCTGTCTTCTAGCTAAAGCCTGTTATACCATCAATCTGGAGTAACCATTCAGTTTAAGGTCATTTTTGATGATTTATCTCTTATTTGATTGATGGTGGTTGGATTTCTGGTTCATATACTGTCCAGTGTGAGTGGGTTTTCGTTATATAGATGTTTCCCATTTAGTGTCGGTCCTCTTCACCAATACGTCTAAGAAAGGCAATTCGTTGTGGACTTCCTTCTCCATTGTGAAAGTGATGGAAGGAACTACGTTGTTGATGTGCTTCAGGAAAGTGTCTAGTTCTGCATTCCCATGGTTCCATATTATGAAGGTGTCGTCTACGTATCTCAAACAGACTCGGGGCTTCTTGTGGTCTTCTTTAATGGCCATATTTCTCGATTGCGTTATTCCAAATATAGGTGACATACGATAGAAAGTCGCTTGTTGACATTTTTTTCCGAAAGCCATATGGATGATTGCTCATGATGTTGAAGCCTTCCAAATATTTAGGGATATGGTTGTTCACGGCTTTCTCTATAATTTTTGATATCACTGATGGCCAAGCGACTGGTCTATAGCTGTTCGGAAGATTTTTTATTGCCCTTTTTGGAAATAGGCTGAACACGAGCAATCCACCAACAAGGAGGAAAACCCCCTTTCTGTAAGACAGTTTTAAAAGTCTGTAAAATAAATTTGCGCACTTTTCAAGTACGAAGACTGACACTTCATCAGGACCAAATGCCTTGTTGATATTGAATTCTGCTCTCTGCCCAGGTTGTTCTTCTTTTCTTTTCCCATTGATTTCGTTCTCGACTAGTTCATTTAATTTTTGTTTATTTCTTCACCTGAACACCTTCAGAACAACACACACCACTGAGGTTTCTTTGTTTCTGGATGAGAAATAATTCTGTCTCGTAAAAACTTTTGATGATTTGCTGGAGGAAAACACAAATCTCGTGAGTACTTTTAACTTTACTCTTACTTGGCAGTATCTTCTCCAACTACTTCTTTGTGGTATCAAATTAAGGTAGCCTAATTGATGAACACTACGAAACTATCATCTGAATCTCAATATACTAAAAATAATTTTCTCACACTAAAACCCTAGAATTCAACGTTATCATTAGCTTGAGATGACTAGTCCGGATTTTTCCAGTGAAAGATTTCTAAACACAAGACGAGATGAACTGTTGATAATGATTCAAACCAGAGTGGTCAGGATTATTGAATCTGCTATTTTCCTGCTCAAATTCTACCAATCAAATATCTTCAAGTAATCTAAAACTCAAGGAAACATTCATATCAATCAGTTACCTCTAGCAATAGAGGCCAATGTCAAACATGTGTGGCCTTTGGAAGGTAATTGATGCAAATGAAGAAATCAATATGTGAATAACTGCTAGTTCTCATAGTATTAAATTTCAAACGCTCATTATCAATGGTGCTTGACTCAATTATATTCCTAATTATCAGTTTATTTATATTCGCATAATTGCATTTGTCTGTTAGAAAAATAGAAACACAGCTGAACACTTTTTAAATATTTGTTCATTATTCATTATTCAAGATGACATTCGAAAGAAGTACGAATAAAATAATGTAAAAAAAAACTTTTAAAACAAGCTTTTATTTAAGTGCCCTAAAAAGATCAAAATAAAATTTCAAATCACATTAACCACATTCATTTATGCCTTTACAGAATTGAAATTATAATAAAAGCTTATCGCGATGCCTAGAAGAAATTACATATTTAATCAGATGAAATCTAAATTAAGAAACATTCTGAAAGATCAACTAGGTACTGTAATAAATTTCAAACCCGATAAATCCTGTGTGCAAAAAAATTATTCAAGGTTAAAGTTCCACATTTTAAGCATTCACGGCACTTTTATTTGATAACAAACATTACGAATTGCTTACAAGTTGAATTGCTTACAATGTGCCTACCTGATTACAAAATTTCAATTACAAATTGAAATTATGGCAACAAGCTTTTATTATGATTTCAATTCTGTGAAGTCATAAATGAATGTGGTTAATGTGATTTAAAATATTATTTTGGTCTTTTAGGGCACTCAACAGGGGAAACTATTATTAGGATAAACTATATTCTATAGAAGTAGGTAGGTACCTACTCCTCCGGCATACCTTATAAAAGAATTAGCTTGTTATATTTCTTAGTCTATTAATTTCATTGATGGCGTCATTAGTACATGGCCGAGTCCCAGTTAATTTCAAACAGTCTAATTCTTCTATCAGAAGACCTTTGGCGTTTCAAGTTAACGCTTTCATTGGCAAATTTTTCATTTCGTTTAAATTTCTCTTTCTCTAACCTTCTTTTCCTTTGTGTTGATGTTTCTTTATTTCCCATAGTGTTCCACGAGTACCGAAGAAATATTTGTCAACCCTCCCAGAGCTTCGTTTAGCAGGGTAAGAGCTAATATACAACAGGGGGTGCTACGGTGCCCTGAGGTGGTACGTCGACGACATCATTTCACACCCTGATGCCACTCAGTGTCCGACACGGCCTCACCTTGACTTGGGTAGTAATTTGGTGAAAGATGCGCCACTTTTTTCAGCTTAGAGCTTACTCGTGCCTGACAAAACACCGTTCTAGATTTGATTTTGAAGTTTTCCTTCTCCTAGACGGGTTGCAGACCAATACTAATGACGCCCATACCAAATTACACAAGTCATAGTATGCCTCTTGTGTCTGTTTCTCACATTGCGTGAAGGACTCTTACTCTGGGAACTTAGAGGGTGGTAGATAATAATATTTTTCACAATGCAAACAAATATGGGTTCTTACAACCTACTACACCATTCATTGTCTTATTTTCAGAG
>WOGO01009914.1:0-10006 GCA_015342085.1 Leptinotarsa defecta | reverse complement strand
ATTCCGATGTCAACATTGCTGTTTCACAGAAAAAACAGACTACCATTAATCTGAACTTAGTAATGTTTGTCATCAGTCAAGCGTATGGAAATACTTTCGCCCTTTGATGTGTAACCTGAGCAGAATTTTCATTAATACGTCACGTGAAAAATATATGCCCTTGAACGTTTACGTTTAATAGAACTTCAGTGCTCAATTTATGTCATTATTTGAATCTGTGTAAAAAAACGTAGCACCTTTCAACTATTCACTACGGATTTTCAAGGTTTATGATCAGAAAGCTATTCTGATAATGTAAATAAAGTTTCAAATTGAAAATAAGACCTAATAAATATTGATCAAAGTTCCTATATATAGCGGGTAATATTCAATTTATTGACATATCAATTTTTTAACTAGAAACAAGCAACTACTTTGTGCTAAGTGCTAACAACGGAATGATCCGAAGCAGAGTTGTGGCTAGTCGTCATTCATTCATTCACCACGGCTCAAAAGTTGAATTATTAATTGACACTTCCGTCGTACATTCGAGTTTAATCACTTTCGCAGAGGTTTCCCTTTGCTCCGTTAGTTTCAATGATTCACAACTGTGGAATATATTATTCAAGTGAAAGGAAGTAACCAACAGACATTGTCAATTATGCGAATGTACCTCGACACCGAAAAGCCCTTCATGAGAGGAAGCAGCACGTAATTGAAACATTGTTAATAAATGGCGAGGGGTTTGGTCAGTTTATCTACCTTGTATTAGTACCATGGATAGAAATAGATTCATCAAATGTGTTTTTTTCCTTTAAAGGTTACCATGTGGTTAACAATTTTGCTAATAAACCGCCTATAGAGTTAACTACATTAAGCGCTTCCTATCTCTGAATTTAAATAAAACAATGTGAGTGTGAGATATTATCGAAATGACTCATTCGTTTGAAAGATATATCGATGTCATTATGTGTAGAATAAAACATCGTTCTAATGTCCGCCACTGCTTCTCTGGGTGAAGCGCATTCGAAATGTCCAATTTTTCATGACTCTACCGCATAAAAAGGCCGGGATACACCTGTCATACATCCTTCAGATCCGACTCCCATCATACAAGGTGTGTTCTGGTTCTACAAAATTCAGGTTCTAGGGCGTCAGGATCATGCGGAGTTCTGGTTTATTGAGGATGATTTCTGAATGACGAATCCTCTGTTCTGTTTTGAACCGTTTTGAACTGTTTTGAACCGTCCCGAATCGTTCTTGCTCTGGAGGCTGAACTGTTGAGAACTGTTCCCGTTGCTCATGCGCATTTATGTGGAAATTTGTTTGGACTATTTGCTAGGATGTTTTTTTTATTCGATTTCAATAATTGATGATTGAGGTTAGATAAAATTTGAACTGACTATAAGGATACGCTACATAACAACATGGACATGATCAATAGTATTTTCTCGTCTTCATCTCTTCATATATACGATAGGTAGCATAGTGGTCTCCTCAAAAGCGTTCTGGTTTAAACAAGTGTCAGAGACTATTTCGGACGGTTTGAGAACCAGAACAAACCTGATGTCGGACGAGTGTCTGAGAGGGAAATGGTACTGTCCGTATAGTGTAGTTCACATCGTTCCGATACGTGGCCAACCCCGCAGCCACCCGACTCTGATCTTGCATTCGATCATGATCCGATAGTGCAGCCTATATGTTCTCCAACTGGAGTTTGTAAGATATTTGAGTTTTTTGTTTTCTTCGAATTAAATTTAAAAAATGTCAATAAAACCGGAGGAGCTTGTAGAACATGTCAGAAAATATCCAGTTCTATATGACCAGACTGAAGAGCTGTACCGTTTGTACTCTATGAGAGCTCTCCGATTTTCCTCATCTTCTTCTTCCAAACAGAGTGCCTCAATGGCTAGAACATTTTGCTTATAGGACCTTCCTAGATATTGTTTGAATCGACACTGGCGAGAGTGGCAAGTGTATCAAGTCGGAGTGGTAAATCGGAAAGAAGTCGGAAGCATGTATGACAAGTGTGATTACCCACTGGCGATCCTGCACCGATCCGCTTTTGGTGCAAAATCAAACCGGAGTCGGATCGGAGGTGTATGAAGAAGTGTGTCCCGGCCTTTTGACAGTACTCAGTGAATATTTAAAATGCCACCGTTAGACTTGAACGAACTTTGATATAGCGGCGCATTGAATGAGAAGAACGAATGGGTCAGCCTTACCATCGTCCATAGGACGATGCCCTTACCAACCGGTAATCGACCACAAGTTTCAAATTCAGGATCAAATTAATATTATATTGAATACTTTTAATTCTTTCTTCTTAATCTGTCATATTATATTCATTAAAAAGACTTGAATCAATGTTGCTGTCAGTGAGTATATGTGCGATCGATTCGAGAAATTTTCTGTTTTTTGTGAAATCAGTGTATCGTTTGATATATTCATCATACAATGAATTTATTCAGCTTAAGGATATTTGAACTTGTTATGTGTATATTGATAGAATGAACAACTTTACGAAAAAAAATCAATTTCTGTTTATCAACCAAATACCTGAGAAAATCTATCATTTACCTATCTCTGCAGAGTACTGTCTGATACTTTGAAATCTGGTTTCACTTCAATGTCAGACGGTGATTAATGAAATCCCTGTCTAACATATGTTTCTATTGTTCCGTACGGGTTCGAAGGTTAAATCAAAGTTAATGTAGGCTTCAATGAAGTTGTGTTATTGGTTTTCATAATGAGTTAAATAATTGGATTTTTTACCAGAAGCTAGTTATATTATAAATATTTATGCAAATGAGGTTCATGAATGAATTTTCAACAGCACTGAAAGAAAAGCTATGGGAACTTTTCGATTATGGTGTTCTCAGGTCACCGTTCTATTTCTCGAGTTAATCAAAAATATTTCGTTGGTAGTAGATTGAAATTGTAAAACTGAGTAGCCGAGGTCCGGCTATTGAACAACGAGACTGTTTACGAAAAGGGTTTTATTATAAAAATTCAAATTCTGGCCTTCAATATAGTCTTCCCTCCTCGCCACACACCTTTCCAAACGTTTTTTGGTAAGAGCCTTCAGGAGCTCTACCGTTTTTTGCTTCACCGCCTCCATGGACTCAAATCGGGTCCCTTTCAAAGCAGATTTTATCTTCGGTAACAAAAAAAAAAGTCGCACGCTGACAAACCAGGCGATTACGGTACGTGTTCGAGCATTGGAGTGCGTTTATCGACAAAATACCGCTTCACAGATAGCGCGTTATGGGCGGGTGCGCTGTCCTGGTGCAAAATCCACGAGTTGTTCTTCCACAACTCGGGCCGTTTCTTACAAAATTGTTCTCGCAGTGTTGTCAAAACTAACAAATAGTAAGTCTGGTTCACAGACTGACCCTCTGGAACCCATTTAGTCATCACGATACCGTTAATGTCGAAAAAAACGATCGACATTGCCTTGAATTTTGATATAGACATCTTTGCTCTCTGGGTCCTCACTGAAGCGCTTACACCACTCAAAAACACGCACACGAGATGGATAATTGTGAGTGCTATAAATTGTTGCAAGAGGCAACAATTTTTAGAACTCAATTTTTTTCAATTTAAAGAGAAATTTAAGATTGATATATTGCTTCTGTTCATCGAAACACATGGTTTTCAGGACGAGAAAAAACACGTTCGTTTCAAAGCGCTAGTGCACAAATTCTACAATAGTGACAAAAACATGTTTTGGTACGTGGTCTTTACTATAAAGACAAAAGTGGTTTTTGAATACGTTAGTTATGGATTTTCATAACGCTCACTTGGAAAAAGTTTACGCAAAGTCATACTGTCCCTGTGGAAATGTCGAAGGATTTATGGTAAAACTTGAGGTTTAGGTCGCAAACAAATCCTTTGGATTTATGTGATGATTGTCAGACCAATGAACACTCATGGTTCAATTGCCTGGTGGCCGAAGGCTTTACAGAATATGGCCCGGGCGAGGCTTCCTGGCCTACAGAGACAGGCTTGTCTGTCCATCAGTGATGCCATCAGTACCACACCGTCAGTGGCTATAGAGATACTTCTAGATCTACCTCCTCTCCATATTTTTATGGAGAGAGAGGCTAGATGGACTGCATACAGACTTGTGCATAATGCCAATTGCACAAATCAATTTAATGCAGCGTGCAATAGACTGTTGGTTGACACTGGAAGTCACAGCATTCTGGAAATGACCTCTGACTGTATGCCTTCAATTGTCAACTGCGAACTGCCTCATAAAGATGGACCAAAAACAAACACTTTCCGTTTCTGCTGCAGGTGTTTTCAGTCGCAGATCCAGGACAGGAATATCAACCTGCCTAGGAGCATATGCGACTATATTTCACTTTTACCCTATTGAATTGTGTATACGGAGAGATTGGAAGAATCCAACCTCATACACAAATCAATAAAAATATTTTTGGACAGTCAAACGGCATTGGAAGCTCTTAGCTCCTACCGAGCAACGTCTAAAGTGGTAGCAAATTGCCAAAAACGACTCTCCTCGATAGGAAGGCTTAACAGATTATATCTAGTCTGGACTCCTGGCCAATCTGGCCTGGATAGCAATGATGCTGCTGACGTCCTTGCAAAGGGGGGTGCTGCAAGCTGTTTCATCGGACCAGAACCTGTCATGACATGACAGTGTGTGTCGCCCCTGTTTGGAAAATGATGAAACACCAGAGCACATACTTTGTGCCTGCCCTGCTGGGGATCGATCAGGTTTTTAGAGTTTAACAGAGCCGTACTTTCAACATCTGACCTGAAAGACCACTCACCATATAAACTAATCGGCTTCGATAAGAAGCTGGGTTCAATTGGTCGAGTGTGAATAGGTGTGAGCCACAATAAACTCTTGCGGGTTGTGGTGGAGGGTCGAATAGATCCACTCACTTTGAACCTAACCTAACCTTTCCTATGGATTTTCATCAAGTATCGGCTAATGCTATGATATTAGATTTCTATTTTATATTATATTTTCTTGTTTTCCACAAATTTTGAGCCTTGAGATAACAGGTTGGAGATACTAATTAAAATACCACCTTTGCGCGCCAGGTGTTTCGGAATTGTAAGTTCTGACTGTATACACTAGCTTTTCACCACTGAAGTAGAACCCATTTTGAAAATATTAACCTTCAGAAAACTTACATATTTTCGACGCCAGCTCCCCGCCTATACGTATTACATTTGGAAGAGAAAGGTTTGAAACTCGATCTTCAGAATGACCAAATATAATTGGATTCTTCTCTTTTATTAAATCTGTTAAATTCTTAAGTAAAATTGGTTATTAGTCATTACATGTCTATTTAAAAAGTGAAATTTCTTTTATTATATTTGAATTCTCAATACATTTATGAATTCTGGCAAAATTATTGGTCATTGAAGTCAAGTAGGCGGTCATATGATTTGAATTATTATAATGAATAAAGTCACTAATTAGGTACACTTCAGTAAGTATGAATATGCCTCAGGAAAATATATTCTATGGCAAATGACAGTTTTGTAAACTGTAGCAATACACAGAAAATATCAATATTTTAAAGCACTTTTAATCTATTCAAAACCGAAAAGGTTTCAATGTAATGCAAAGTCTCAAGTTTATTCAACTATTCATGTATATATGCACCTGAAAATTGGCCACCGCCGTGCACTGGCAGACAACTTGAAGAACGAACGAAGATAAATAACTTCTTTATTTCTCTGTGGTTACTAAGGCAATTCATGTTCTTTTGGATAATAACAAGATACCAGCGGGAGGCATTAATTTATTTCGTTCATTCCGATGTCAGAAAGGCATTTCGGATTTAGAGTTCCTATTCGAATAAACAAGAGAAGGTTAGCGGGTCGAATTGTTTAGCAAAGAAATAAACACGACCGCGAATGCCGCGAAGACACTACAACTTGTTTTCGAATATTTCTGCGGTGAATATCTTCACGAAGAAATTGTAGTGATTTTATGTTGCGTGATGTGATGGAATAGAAAATAAATTAGCTTCAATGTATATACCTATGAGAGAGACAGATCACCATCAATGTTGTTCGAATATATTATTCATAATGTATGGTTTATGTATTGAGATTTCAATACGAGGTTTGTTCAAAAAATAAGGTGAATGTTCAAATTTCGCGGGTTATGTACATTCAATTAGCGATTTCTTTGAGTTGCTACATTTGTCTCGAACATATGTTCCCAGGGTCGACTGTTTAGCATGTTCAGTTTGTTGGTAAGCGGCATAAAAGTAAAAGTGTTTCGCGTATTTGGCGATTTTCTGCTATCGCTGGCTCACGGAATTTGCATCAAATTTTATATGAAAAATGGAATAAATTGCCCAAGAGCACTTAAAATGTTCACAGTGGCATACGGTGATTGTACTCTGAGTCAGGAAAATATCTACAAGCGGTACAAGTTTTTCACAGAAGGTCCAGAAGATGTGAATGACGACGCTAGCCCAGGACGCCCCAACACATCAAAAATCGACGAAAAAGTTGAGAAAGTTAAGGAAATTATCATGGAGAATCTTTAAATCACTATTAGAGAAGTTGCTGGGTATTTCGACGTATCGGTTGGCTGATGCTATGCAATTTTGTCGGAAATTTTGAACATGAACCATGTAAAAGCGTAGTTCCTTACGAAATAATTTTGATCAAAAAATTCATCGCAGGAGCATCGCTCAGTAATTGTTGAATAACGTCAACAGCGATCCAGATTTGCTTCAAAGTATCATAACTGGTGACGAATCATGGGTATATGGTTATAACATCGAAACCAAAGTCCAATCTCTCCAATCAAAAAGCCCAGGAGAGCCAAGACCGAAAAAGCACACCAAGTTCGATCAAATGTTAAAGTTTTGGTCACTGTTTCCTTCAATTTTCGTGGCCTAGTGCATCATGAGTTATTGCCATATGGTCGGCCAATAAGGAGTATTATCATCTTGACGTTATGCGCCACTTACGAGAATCAATACGAATAGAAAGTCCGGTATTGTTGAAAAACAATTATTGGCTTTTGCATCACGATAACGCACCTGCTACCTGGATTAGTTTCTTCATCGAAATCCAGTTTCACGATATAATTAAGGGTGGCATATAAGGGTTAGCTAATGCCTGTTTGAGGCTATAGTCGGCGAGGGATGCTGTGTCTAAAGGAAACTTTCAATTTCATAGGGAATAGTATCTAATATAATCGAGGATCACTTCACAGATCAAAACAAATATTAAGAATATTACAGAATGACCATTCAAGTGGGTACCAAAAGTATACTTGAGGTTTACATCTAGTAAATTGAATGAATATACAGATTTGTCATTTTTTTCAATAATCTTCTTGAATCTACGGTGTTGGACCTGAGATGTTTTAGATAAATATATCACTCCTAATGATCCATCTCTTAGATAGTCATCTATTGGATCCGTTAACTTTTCTCGCTAATGCCATTTTAACTAAGGGTGTTTTCCCAAGTTGTTGGAAGAACGGTGTGATTATTCCTTTACCTAAGTGCAACTCCTCTTCGGATTTCTCTGACCTGAGACCTATCACCATCCTACCTTGTCTTTCAAAAGTTGTTGAGAATCATGAAGGACCAAATTTGCAGCTTCATAAATGATCGCCAAATCATCACATCCGTGCAGTCCGGTTTCAGACCTCAACACAGCACAACCACAGCTTTACTTTCCATCACCGACGATCTCTTCAAAGCGGTCGATGAAAGTAAATTAACTTGTTTAATACTTCTGGACTACAGTAAAGCCTTCGACACTCTTGACGAAGGCATTCTGTGCGATAAACTCAGCTTCTTGGGTTTTTCTGTGAATGCGCTGTCTCTGGTTAGAAAATACTTATCGAACCGAACTCAAAGAGTTATGGAGAATAGAAGTAATTTTTGGTCCTTTACTATTCAGCCTGTATATTTGTGACTTCCATCAGTTGGGAAAAAAATGCAAAATTCATCATTACGTAGATGATGCTCAACTGTACTTCTCCTTTCAGTTCCCTGACATTGGTTCCGCTCAAAACATCATTAATCGTGATCTACAGACTATCTTTGATATTTCATCAGCTCATAAATTGAAATTAAACTCCAAAAAGTCAGCAGTCATGATCTTTGGACCGAATAGATTGCGAGATATTGCTAAAAATAGTCTTCATATGCATATAAATGGTGACGTTCTGCCTTTTGTAACTGAAGCAAAGAACCTAGGCCTGTGGCTCGATTTTGAACTGCGCTTTACAAAACACGTTAGTCATATGATTCAATCGTCTTTCAACATCTTAAGGCAACTGTTTCCAAATCCGGACTTACTCACCAAACAACTCAAACTGAAATTAGGTAAGGCGCTAATCATTTCGAAAGGTTCATATTGCGATAGCATTTACGGCCCTGCATTACTTCAATCTGATTCCCTCCGTCTTCAACGAATCCAAAACAGTTGCTTCTGTTTTCTTTAGCATTCGAAAATACGACCGCATATCAACGGTCATGAAGAAATCAGAATGGCTGCAACTAGAGAAACTCAGGAAACTGCACCTACTCATAAACATCCAGTCTTGAAGATCGGAATGACACATTATTCAATGGAAAAATTGAATTCTTTGTCTAATATTAACAGCTTCTCCACTAGAAACAGGTCGGTGCTGGTCAATCCTGAACACAGGTCTTCTGTTTTCACTCGCAGCTTCCTATACAATGCAGCTAAATTCTACAATCTGCTGCTCAGTAAATTCAGATCCTACACGTTGAAAAATTTCAAAAAAACACTCAAAGAGCATTTATCTGATTAGTTCACTTTCCTCAGCTGACCGTGGCTCATGCGTTTACACAAAAGATTTGGTGACTGAATAATATTTTTTTTCAATTGTTTGTATGTTTTCTTTTCATTTTTCTCTTGAAGGTTGAGTTTAAAAACAGCTTTGCTGAGTTCCTCTCCCATTCACCTCAATACTTTTTTTTGTATATTCTGTATGTTCTTACTTCAGGTCAATAAAGACGTTTTATTATTATTATTATTATTATTAAAACGCCTCAAGTATGGTCAGTGCTTACGAAGACTATTTGGAGAATAACCTAGGCGAGGAATTAGTGCAGTTCGCTGAACTGCTAAAAATAGATGTGGCTACTGTTATTGGCAGCAAGAAACAAGAGTACCTGGAACTGCAGTTTCATGAACTTTCATCAAATAATTCCATAATCACTAATTGCAGTGACGAACGTTTTTTTCCAACGTTAAGTTGAAACACGATGGGCCAAGAATGTCCTAATCATAACACTTTGATCAATATAGAATATGATTTGCCCAAAAAAGTCGATATATGAAAGTGTCATCTCTGAATTTACCCATATCAAATCCAGAAAAGTGTATTTGTAACAGTTATATTTTATTTAATACCCTTAACTTGAGAACCTATAGCAAACCAAGGACCTCTTGACAGAATTTGCTACAGGCCCCGCGCCTGTAGCATGACTCTTTTTTATTAATATTTCCATAAACGTCATATAACAAAGGAAAGATAGCATCATGGATGTTCTTTTTTTATTGAAAGCCGAACTGGTTGTTGCTTATGACACTATTATTATTTAAAAAAATTGTCTATCTCAATTTAACCAGTTTCTGCATCAGCTTGCCTAGAGTGGGAATAAGACATATAGGACGCAAGTGTGAAGGATCACTGAGATCACCACCTTCGTGCAATGGGATAACTATTGATTTCTTTAGGCAGGAAGGGAATGTTCCGGTCTTGAAGGGTGAGTTTAATACGAACGCTAGCGCATTTAATGTGGTATTAGTTGTTGAAATTACCATTTTACAAAATAATTGATATTGATAATATCGAAAAAAAGTTTTTTTTCTCAGTCAATTGCTTGACAGACATGCGCCAATTAAAACTTGTAGGATTACAAAAAAAATATCTCTATGGTTAACTGAGGTCACAGAGGAAATGCTTTCAATACAAACAAAACTTTGAAAACTATGAGAAATAATACAAATCGAGCCATCGAAAGAAAAA
>WOGO01009913.1:0-10006 GCA_015342085.1 Leptinotarsa defecta | reverse complement strand
GTTGAACTCTTTTCCATGCTTGCCCAAAAATAATAGGAAACATAGGCAATCCCAACTCAACGAATAGATGAGGTTGAGTGCTTATCCAATTCTATTAAAAGTTGAACATACATCAGTCTAAAAAATCATAATCCACAAAGAAATACTTCTTTGTTCATGAATACAGGAAATATAGAAACTATGAGGTGAAATTTATACGAATACTAAACTCAAAATGATTCTCAATTCTTTCATGAACACTGAGGCATTCTAGTTCTGTTATAGTAAAGGAACATTATTTTTTCTGACAGAGTGACAAACTCCTCAATTCAATCATCTTGAACGCTTGTAAATAATCTTGAAGGTATTCACATGATTTTCGAGTATTCGAATGAAAATAGTAAGTTGTGTATCGCTATGGTGAAGCCTCCATAAGGTTACATATGCAGAATTTACCTGTTATGTGATCCTGCATATCTGTATCGTTGAAAAATGTTTTTCAACTCAATGGAAAACTGTCCCCAAAACCATGTCTAAGTTATTGGAACGCACCTTGAACAAACAAATCAGGGGAATATATAAATGACTTTAATCTATTGTCTCTCTTTCAGTCGGGTTTTAGGCCTCTACATAGCTGCACAACAGCTTTGCTCGAAATAACGGATGACATGTTAGCAGCAATAGATACAGGAGACATCTCTTTATTGATCTTACTTGATTACAGTAAAGCATTCGACTCACTGGATTCAGAAATACTTATGTCCATGCACAATTATATTGGCTTCTCAAAAACAGCCGTTAAAATGATGCAATAGTACTTCACAAACAGACATCAAATGGTGAAACTCGAAGGCGAACTATCTGAATTGGTGAGATTAATGCGCGGTGTTCCGCAAGGATCTATACTTGAGCCTTCGATTTTTAGTTTATTTACCTCAAATATACTGACTAAGATCAAACTCTGTATGTATCATGCTTACGCCGATGATGACCAACTTTATGTATCTTTTAAACCAGAATTGCTGAATGAAGCTGTTGCTGACATCAATACTGAACTTCAAAACATTCATGATTCTTCTGTGAAACACGAAATGCAACTCAATCCTAATAAAACTCAGGTCCTTATGTTTGGTCCCAAGTTATTATGCCAAAGGTATCTACCTCAAGTAAATATTTCCCTGAATGGTATAACTCTAAATATGTATAGTACAGGAGGCAACAAATCTTGGCTTGATTTTGGATAATAATTTCAGGTTTAAAAAAGTTTCACTATATATCCAGAGAACTTACGCGAACTCAAGATTGATTTAGCCTCACCGAGCATACCTAAATACTCAGACAAAAACCAATTTATGCCAGACTCTCATCCTTTCACAGTTCACCAACTGTTCACCTGTATATTTTCCCTGTTTGGATAGTTTAGATTTGTGCAGGATACAAAAAGTCCAAAATTCCTGTTTACGCTACATCTATGGCATCTGTTCCAGCATATTTCTCATTAGCTTTCTTAGTCGCAATGGCTGTCAATGAAGAATCTTTTCTTATTGCAATCTCTAACCTTATTTCACAATATAATCATCAACAAATCACCGCAATATATTTTTGATAGAGTTCGATTTCGTGAAAATAAACATGAAGTGAATATCCGACACAAAAATACAATAACTGCCCCCCACCACAGCACAGCCCTGTTTGAGAGATTGTTTAGTTTTTCTATCTACACTCATCACAACAGTCTTCCCATATACCTAAAAAAAATTGAAACTTCCACTTTTCAAGATATATGAAAAACAGCTATCGTGCCACTAAAGTCTTGCATAAAATGCAAAAATTCAAGTCATTCTGTTAGCATTATGAATTGCCCCTCTTTTATTCCTTGTATTTTTTATCTCTTACTACATAGGCACTATAATTTTTTTACATTATATGTTTGATGAATACTTTTGTGTATTGTGAAGGAATTGAATGGAAGAGCAGGATTCGGCGAGTTGCTCCGCTCCGGGATTTTACCAAACCCATTGTATTTTCCTTTGTGTACTTTCTTTTTTACCTTGGTGAATAAAAGACATTATTCACTCCCCACACCGTGGGGTAAGTGATCATTGGGTCCGAGAATCATGTGCCCGGAGCAAGCACAGTGAACCAAGAATGACAGCCTTCTGCATCTGTGCGGCTAAGATTTCTGCCTTAGTGCGGTGAGCCGATATGATTTTAAGATTCGAAAGTATTATTATTATTATTATTATGAAAAAACAGTTGTGAAGAAAAAACCTACAACTCTATTCTTATGTGGAATTTCGGTTTGTGAGCCAAAGTCTAGTTATCATTGGTGTCATTTTTGTCCTCGCAATTCGGAACCCGGTCGAGGACGACCGATTCCATGAAGAAATTATGCGAAGTCAGAAGGCGAAGGAAATTGTCGAACGAGAAATTATGATGAATCTGATTTTGTATAGGCCAAAGAAGGTGGAGAGGGGAAAGAATCAAGAGTTTATTTCTATTTCGGGTACAGTTTGGAGAAATTGTACGAGAATAGTCTCAGATCAGCAAAAAACTCCAGGGATCGATTAAGTACCTCAGGAGTATACCAATTAACGTGTAGTTTTGATTCGTTCTCCATCGGAACCTCGAAAAGGAGCGTCCAAACGCGCTTCACTGAGCACAAAAGAAGTAGCTGCAATGGTCAAGCAGAACACGCTATGTGCTATGACTTTGCCTTCGAACTTATGCAGGCAAAAATAATTTTTGCTCCATAATAAATTTCACTATTTTTTTATAAGCGACTTGTTGACAAATGACGTGAACAAATTGCAAATTTACTGTAATTTTGTAATAAAAAAAAACAAAATCGAAACTTCGAAGAAAAGCAATTTTTTTTCTCATTTCTTTGATATTCATTGATTTTTCACTTTAAGAAATAATTATAAACGAAATAAAAACTTCGGTAATGAACTGTCATCCTATGATCTTCTCAAGTATACATGTAAGAAGAGCTTCACGGGGCTAAATTTCTCCAAATTCAATGGAAAATATTTTTAAAAATCTTCAAATTAATATTCATTGCTATAAAAAATATTTTTGGTGATACGCTATCTTTAGCGGCGTCTCCATTATGGTGAAACGGATGCGCAAATCCCTAGTTTCAGCGTGAAATTAAAATTAAAATAATGGAGAATCGTGTTGTCTCATACCTCAAGTAATCATAGTTTTAATGTTACTAACAAAAAAACAGTTGAATCTTTCAAATACATTTTTCTGGAGCTCATTTCGCATCGGATGAGTCATTGCTCATAGTTTCAGGAGCTTTATTTTCATTTTTCACTAGTTCATTAGACTACATTTGAACAACCATCTTAGCATACTGATCTGGATGGAATCTGCGTTTTTACCCATCATTTCAGGCGACATTCAGTTCATCCGAAGCTGAACACTTCACCACCAATATCGTTATACTTATGTCTAGAATATGTATATTAGTTAGAATATAACTTTAAACATCACCTGAACTGTAATTGGAAAATGGTGGTCAGCTGATTTTTTGTAACCATCGAAAAATCCCAGATGATGAGAATTTTTATTTTTGTCTTGTAAGAATAGAATTCAAAATGGGAATCTTCAATTTTTAAATTAAATTCCATATCTAATAAGATTGAAATCCTCAATTCCAAACCTTGGAGAGTAGAATCACATCAATAATCAATAGGTTGAATGTGTCACAATGTGACAAATTAATATACAGACTTGTAAAGTGAAAATTCCTTTAATGGAAAGTTCATGGCAAATAAATATTTTCTTTTTCATTGAACAATGCTTCTGGGAATCAGAATAAATGAATGTCTCAGACAATACTCACGCTAACTTTTTCAAGAGCATTATGATGCAGGAATAAAAAACATACTTTAGATCGAAAAATATGGTTTAACTACTTCCAAACCACTCGATACTCTAACACACAGCAACTGAGATTTCATAGCTATTATTGATTCACTACTGATTCGACTGAGGAATACATACCAAATTTCAGAAATTACTACACGGTATACATTCAACTTCGAGATATCCACTCTTTCCGCCTACTTAAACGCTCAGGTATGCCATGTCACCGCGATCCAATTAGTTCCTCATTCTCTATTTCTCTGCCATCCCACTTCTGCATATCCCACCTTTGCATATCCCACTCCTTCATACTCTCTTCCTTTGGAGAAACTAATGTCGAAACATCAAAATCCGGTCTTGTAAACTCAAAATGCATGTGCGACACGTTCGTGGCACTCGACATAAAAAAATTACGCTTCAAACGTGATTTGGCTGGTGAAAATCATCACAGTGAGTTTCCTCGTGTCTGTAGCGCTATCTTCAAATGCAGGACGGAATATAATTATATTCGTATTATGGGATGAAGTTATAGTGACTTTTTGATGGACTGCAAGGTCAATATCGATGACTGAAATTACCATTTTCACATTCAAATATCAAATGGTTTCGAATTGAAGGGGTTATATTTTTTGGAGTGATTAATTTTTGGGAAAGAAATTTTTTGGCTTTCTACTACTCCATCTTGATACAAAAAAAAACAAGGACGAGGGAATCTTCTAAGGAAAGGAAGGAAGTAATCAATTTCAAAATAAGTAACTCTTCATGCAAAGAAGTAACTTTCAGACACAAACAAATGGTTTCATTACAAACTTAAAAAAATGAAAAGAACAGAATGAAAGAACAAAATATAAAAATTAATTTTATGATGTGAATCATTTGTTGATGATTTTCTTAGTAACTGCTTCACATTCCAATCCACTCTGCTAAGTTTGTTGAGATGAAACTCCAACCAAATAATCAATAATGAACTATTCTCACTTGATTCACAATTCAGTGAAAAAATGTGAGACTTAAATAAAGTATGTCTTTGTTTTGTCATGAATCCTTTAACATTTTTAATTTTTTTAACATTGTTTCAGTGACTAGGCGAAGGTAGATACCTTTAATTGAACATCAAAAGATATGAGACAAACTAATTTGAAGATCTTCACTTCAAGTCATTGAGGCTCTTCCTGATGTCAATTAACCAGACTAGAGCAATAATGTATAATGTATTCATCAATTCATAGGTCTGTTTGGAGCAAACACCGCAAGTCTGAAGTGCTGATGTGATTCATCGCTGTGTCAACCAGTGATTCGAATCGCAAGTTCGGACGAGCGATTTTCACTTCCTATCGTCCAACCCGTGTTAGGAATCAGACCTTAAAAGGTAAGACATCGTTAGTCCTCAGCTCGCACAAGTTTCAACTTTTGAGAGTTGTCATTCGCAGGCGGGCGACAGCTGGTTAACAGAAAACCGGACTTCGGAACCAATCAAATGAAACTATTATCTGGTTTCAAAAAGCAATGAGGTCATATGGTCAGATAGTCCATCATTATTTCCACTTGGGAGCTCTTGATGTTGGGTGGTGGTCAAGTGTTCCCAAGCTGAGATCATCCACAGAAATAATCACTGGTTTGAGAGAAAGTTCAAAGAAGCTACATATATGTTGTACAATGACGCATTCGACTAAGCTGGCGTAAAGATACACAACACGTGGAAACCGTCATTCAAGCAGAAGAACGGTCGAATCCTACTGCACTACGCAACAAAGAGAGAGAATAGGGGATAGGTGAAAGCCTTCGAATGAGATATGAATACTCATCTCTAGAAGGAATGATCTAGTTAACACTCGAAGACGAATATGGATACTAACAATCGAAACGTAGAGAAGTAACTTGGTGTGAAATCTTTTGAATTTCTATTTCATTTGAAATCGTTCAATTTTTAGTTTTTTGCTTATTCTCATGTTATTGTGTCCAAATCAATTGTTATTTTCAGCTAATCATTTCAATTTCATAATTTGTTCTCTCAGAAATTTCAAATTGAATCAGATCATATTAGACAACGGAAATCCGAACTAGTGAAGCACAATTTTTCATCTCATTTTACTAAATATTTCTCCAAATGACTGCCGTTCAGGCCAGCAACCTGCATGATAATTATTATATTTCAATAAAATGAGTATTTCAAAATGAAATTTCGAAACATACACCTCTCCCAACTACTTTCACATGAGGTTCTGGTGAATGTCTGCCGAAAAACAACTTCTTTCCCGGCTAATGCAACTTTGGATATTGAATTATATCCGACAGATATTTATGCAAGATACACCACAGAGGTTAGTCTCGCAAATGTTTCTCATTCATCCGGCAGCAGGATCATGCTGAAAATATTCATGTAGATCACCTGCACACCGCCGTTTCGAAGTATTACTTCTCGTCAGTACAGAATAGATCCTACCTAGACAGTCATTTCTAAATACCCTTTTATCTACTATTTATGTATCCCTCCTTTATACAGTCTTCAGTTTTGATTCCTGCAAAAAGGAAGAAGGCTATACTCGTATGGGTGTTCACGATTTGTAGGTTTATTAGTACATCACAATGTTTTGATTGATAGTATCCACATTCGAAATGTTGTGCAGTAACTTGGTTCCTACTTTTTGGTATTCCTTCATCATTATTTCATTGAATTCTTGCACAATTTCGAGAGCAGAATGAGAGTTCAAACTTGTAAGTTTAACTAAGAAACATTGTCAACAGCTTCCAAACAGACCGATATTGACATCTCCGCTTATGAAGGCGCCACCTATGGAATTGACAAGGAACTCAATCCTCAAATATCGAAGATAAACAAGATTTTTCAGAAGACTGTCAACTTGGAAATCAACCTTACAGTGAAAGCTGCAGTTGAAAGACAGAAGATGATTATCTCCTCTCATCGGGCCAAGACAAGAAAATGCCTTTTGTATCGACAAGAATACCGTTTTTACTATGAGAGAAGGAACTCTATTCTCTCGTCTTATCTTTACTTCCAATAACGGGAGATCCTCATTGTTATTCAAAATTTGTAAAATCCAGTGAGCGTAGCGTGCTTTGGATTATATATCGAATTGAAATTTTCAAATTCAATGGTGAAACTAGAGGTGAGCAGTCGACATAGATTGAAATAATATCGTTAACAGTCTTCATACCCTTCCAAGTTTGCAATCTCTAGGCAAAAGCCAATTCGGTATATCTCTTAAAATACTACAGACGTTACATTAAATTCGTTGGCTCTGCAATGATACCGATTGTTTACTAATTGTCAATAACTCTACATCACTTAGATGTATCTTATCATCTGTCCCCATTTTCAATGAAAACTAATCCAAAAGGTTTGTTTCACTGTGTTAATATTTTGGCAATATGGTTTCCATATTATCAAATAATTCGATTGATTTTTATTCCTAATTCTGGGTGAATCAAAACTCAAATAGAACTCCTGCCTAAATGAGTATATACCAAATTATTCTAGCGAGTTATACCAAAAACGCACTGAACAAATCTCGAAATTGATTGCCGCTCTAAGATGTATAAAGCTGCTGCACCGTATATGGAAATTTATTGTGAGATATCAATATTGTTATAAAATTTGAATTGCCGCTAATAACCTTCGATTAAATAAATCCAAAAAAATAATCCCGAAACCAATTTCATTGACTAAATTTTTCTTTTATGTTACGTTATTTCATTGTTGGAAAGCAACTTAACTGGGATTCTGGAATATTCAGTGTTTGAAAACTCATTTTTTAATGTCAATATCTTTTTTCCTTAATGTGATGATGTCCTGAAAGCAAAAGTCGTCCTCTCTCCTGTCTGAAGGTATTATTTTCTGCTGTTTTCCTCTTTAGTGGATTGTTTCTCAGAAACGTCTTCGAATCTCAACTGAACGAAATAAATGTGTAATATTTTCCTTTTATTCGTATCCTTTCGTAAATTTAAAAAATTACCTTCCGTCCTGAAGCGAAGCACCATCGTAAATTGCAGTCTCTGCACGATTCTCTTTATAGATGGAATAACATTTTAAGTACGATTTCGAATTCCAGATAAATCGCAATACATGTCTGGCACAATGGCCAAAATTTTCTATTATATCCGAAACTGCAGTTTATTATTTTAATGTCTCTATACTGATAAAAATTCAGGCAGGGGCGATGCCGTTTTGTGGATGGGCCTTTTATTGAATACTCGAATGCCGACAGTGATGAAACGGCAAGGAAATGCTTGAAATGATGAGTGGTTTCATTCGACTAGACGAGTGCTTTCATTGAGTTTGAAAAATTGTACGAATTCGCTGAAGTCGGAATTGAATGCGTTGCAAATGGCTCTCTGAATGATGTTTTCAGGGTGTAACTCAAGTTCTTTCATGAACTTCAACTTGATGGAATGTAGAGTTTCACATTTTTTTCTAGTTTTATTTTGTCACATGAGAGTGTGTTGGATAACTCAACTAGAAATATTCAGAAGAATAATTTTCTGAATGTGAGATCTATAGTATAGTCCATGCTTTGTCGTTGCTGGAACGCAGCCCATACCCGGGGTTTCAATAGAAATGTTGAAAATTATATCAAAATCAAATTCACATCTACGCCAATGGAAATATACAAAACTTTCTGCTATTTCTGAGAAAATAACATGATGTTCCTGTATTTTAACGGTGATTGACAATGTTTCATGACGAATTTCATTAGTTCGGACTTCAATCTAATACTTTATAAAATGATTCGAAATCCCTGTAAGAGACAATAAAATTCAAAATTAAAATGAATAGCTAAAAATAACAATCACATTAAGCGAAGAAAACCTTGAATGAAATCACAATGAAATAAAATACAAGCAAAACATTGAGAATTGAACAACTGTACAAAAACTGGAAATGAAAATCAAAAGATATCAAGCTGAATCAGTTCACGACTTTTCGATTGTTGGTATCCACAATCGTCTTCAGTTGATGACTGGACTATTCTTCCGAGAGATGACTATTTATAGGTCATTCGAGTGCTTTCACCTACCTCCTCTTCCCTCTCTCCGCTTGATTGGTTTAGCGGGAGATGACTGTTTGGCGGAAGTTTGCCGTTTTCCGCTTGATTATGGGTTTCCATATGTTGCGAATTTCTACGCTAGTTCAGCTGAATACGTTGTTGGACAACATATTTGCGGCTTCTTCGAATTTTCCCGTGAACCAGTGTTCCTCTCTGTGGATGAGTCCAAACATGCTCAATGGCCTCTCAGTTTCAACGACATAGGATTTGCTGCACTCACAGGGTATTGGATAAACGCGGACTGCGATTACAGGAACTGCATTTTTGAAATGGCAGTCCGCGATTGGTGGCCTTGTTTTCGTGAGGATGCTACGGATGGTGTTTCCAGATCTGAAGCAGGTTCTGATGCTGTACTTGAACCCAATTCTTTAATTTTCAATATTTTGCTTCTATTTCATTTAATTTTTATTCCATTTCAGGTTTTTTTTCTACTTGATATAATTGTTATTTTCAGCTATTCATTTTGATTTTCAATTGTATTGGTTTTTTCAGGGCTTCAACATAATTTTATATTATATTAGACAATGGATGTCCGAACTAATGTGGTAATTTTGATTGATCACGAAAAGACATAATATTTATGAAATAAAGCCGTTTTTTTTGCTGATTCCACTGTTGCTTTCTCGGAAGCGGTAGGTCCTATAAAGACAGTTGAATGGAACAAAAGTTGCCTTCATAGGAATGCAACATAATGGTATTCTTAGATCGATAAGATCACTAACCATTTCTGAGATATTTGCAAAAAACTGAAAATGACAGATTTTATTTTTTTGCCCTACCGCCTATATTTTCAATGAAATTATAAAATGACAAGATAACTTTTTGTTCCATTTCATGTTTTTCATAATCTGGTTCAACCCATTTTTCGCTGCGACGTTTCGTTCATTGAAATCCATCATCCATTTTTTTAAAATATGGACCTGTATATTTTTTCAAACATTTCGGCAGTCATAATAACAGATTCATTGTTGTATCGCAATATATGTAATTCTCGACGTTTTTTCCGAAAACACCTCATCAATATTATATCATTTTTCATTGAGAGCTTGAAATTTCCGAATGTTACTGAAATGCAAACAGAGTTC
>WOGO01009912.1:0-10006 GCA_015342085.1 Leptinotarsa defecta | reverse complement strand
TAGCCCGGTGGTTCGACGTGATTGCTTTGTTCACTCAGTCAATCGGCCGATATGTGAGTCGATTAACAGTCTGAACGCTCGGGTTTCACTTGTTATCGTCCAACCTTTGTTAGGAATTACACGTTAAAAGGTAAGACCTCGTTAGTCCTTAGCTCGCATAGATTTCGACTTCTGAGGGCTGTCGTTCGTAGGGGTGCGATAGCTGGTTAACGGAAAAAACAAATTGATTTCTGCAATTGGCGATGTGTACAAGTCTATATGCAGAACATCTAGCCTCTCCAGAAAAATATGGAGAGGAGGTGGATCTAGAAGTATATCTATGGCCGCTGAAGTTGTGGTACTGATGGCATCATAGATGCTACACCTGTAAGCCAGAGGATTCGCCTGAGCCGGGTCCTGTAAAGCCTATGTCCACCAGACAACTGCCCCATAAGTGATCATTGGTCTGACAATCACCACAAAAATCCAATGGAATTGTTTGGGACCTCAACCCCAAGTTTTACCACAAATCCTTCGGCATGTCCATAGGGACGATCTAGCTTTGTATAAAACTTTTTCCAAGTGAGCGTTCCAGGAGACTTTTTTATCAAGGACAATGCCAAGGTATTTCACCGTTGTTTCAAATGGAATGATCTCACCATTGAGGGAAAGTGGCGTTAAATCGTCCAATTTTCTCATCCTGATGAAGGAGATCATCACAGTTTTGCTGTGGTTGACAGACATCTGTCCCTCTGACACCAAGTGTGAACAACGTCCATCGTACTTTAGAGGATATTACAAGTAACCTTTCCCAACGTGGACCTTACCAAGATGACGAGATCATCTGCGTAAGCTTGCAGATCTACTTCTCTTCTGCTGAGGGCATCAAGCGAACTCTCCATCAGGAGCGACCACAGAAGGGGAGACAGTACCCCACCTCAAGTGCAGCCCCTGGTGACCCCAAACCTAATGGCCTTGTCTTGAAGGGACAATGCAGTAGTGGAACCATTTATATAAAAAGGCGCCCAATGTGGGGCATTGACTAATTGAGTTACTAAAAGAACACATTCCATATGCATAGTTTTTTATTATGTAAGTTACCTATTTTGTTCAGTAAATTTTCTGATTTCTATATACAACTATCCCAAACGAGGATTTATCTACGCTTTCTACTGTAACATAGTTTTCTGACGACCTGATGATGTACTCAGTATGAATATCCGAAAAAAGTTTGTCTTTACACTTGGGATCCCAACATTGATATTCCCTTCATTCAATTCACTCTTCAACAAATGGTGACATTAATATGTAAAACATGTATACCTACATTGTGTCCATTATTCAAGAAGAGAAAAGAAAATCAATAATTTTGTACTGTTGTAACTGATTTCATCCATTTACTGTAACAATTTGTACCTGCAATGTGCTGAAAATCCAAATAGTTTGTTGCGAAACTGACAAATTAGAAAAACTGGTTTTCTTCACAAATATATCCCAATTCCAAATGAAGAAACTTTATATCGACAACGTTGGAACACTAATCGTGCCTAGACAAATATCTTACTCTCTCTGAAAAACATACGCTGTGTTAGCTTGCAAAACAAACTTGAAATTTTCCCTGAAGCTGAATACACCCTGTATTCTGAACAATAGTTTCACATATGATCCTTTTAATGAGATATTTATGTCGAATTATCATTTTGTGCACGGTAATGCAAGCGTTTAGGTAATAAAAATTGTTTAGAATTGTTTCGAAATTGAATTGAGGACAAAACGATCTTGTACTTGGGTTGAAACTCAGATAATCACGTAATTAGTGACCTTTCGAATCTATATATAAACAATAACTCTGTGGTAATCATTTTAAAAATCCGCCTCTATAATTTGGTTCTCTCTTGTCTTTGAATTACTGCACATAAAAGGCTAGGGACATGAAGGATCAGATATAATCTTCTTAGTGCAGTGAAGCCTAAAAATTTATAGTTTCACTTTTCGTTAGTAAGTGTTACATATATTATAAAAAATATCTGTTTTAGTTATCCTGACGAAGGTAATGAATTTACCAAAGGCTCAACAGGTAACAAACAGTCTCCTATTTTAGTTGCCCCGGCTCGTATCGATGAGGTTTACTGATAAATTGATCATTTTTGTAGAGCATCCAGTATGAAAGGTCAACAATTGTTTGGCCTTCTATCAAAATATATCGTGCCGTGCATATTCAACAAGACCAGTGTGACTCATCTTCCTCATATTCATTTATGCGAATTCCAAAGAGGTGTCTGCCAGTCTTCTTATTTACACTTTCTTTCGTGACTTATATAACCAGTTCCTCTACATATATTCATGTATCTGTATAAAGTTAAAACCCTTTAAATTCGAACCCTCTTAAATAATTCCAAAATGTTTCGATTCGTGGAATAATACTCGTGAAGTGTGTACAATTTTGACTTCCGGAAATAAAATACATGCTGTGCCCAATGTAAAATGACAAACTGCTTGATTTTTAAAAACGAAAATGTTTCATGATTCCTCTTTAAGAAGTCATGGCTTTTGGTTTATAATTATGTTTCATTTTTTCTTCGAGAAACATCATTTTTATTACATCTCCAGTGTCAACCTGACTCTTAAAATATCCTTAAAGTGCACACAAGTTTTTCAACCCAAATATTCATTTATATCTGAAAATCACTTCATTTTTCAGTATTTTCATCCACCACAATCATGAAAAAATGGGAAACTTTATATATCTAAGTTTTCCTTGCCTCCTTGCCTTTTACGATGCACGCGCACACGGTCACAAAAAACCGACACCCTGAAGTTAGATTCTTCTTTAATTTATATGGCTGTTGCTTCAAGCGCATTTGGCCAAACTCCTCCTGTCCATAGTGAACTGAAGCGTCGACAGGGGGCGCAGCTGTCTTGCTCGAAGAAATGCTGCCACCCTAAGTTTTATCATTCACTTTTTCTTTAATAAAATTACTTCATTTTTTTACTATGGGGCCGCCATGCCCACATGCTCCATGTGATTTAAATGGGAACTGTTGGTTGATTATTCCACTCATCTTAGATTAACTACATTTTAGGCAGTCAATCAGTTGCCTAGTGTTGTGGAGTTTGATATTAACTTTCATTATTACAAAATTAAACTGTTCGAAGGAAGCAAATGATATTGCATGTTCAACTATAAGATTTTTTAGATAATAGTTAATCGGTATTTTAGGGGACTCATAAAGATGGGAACCAATTAAGTTGCATATAATATCCCTGGTGTGATCGCTTGGAACTCTTCTCCATGTGTAAAATATTTCGTCAAAATCTCTTGACGACACTCTTAATAAGGAAATGATGAAGAAAACCAATAAATTTCAGCATTTCAGAGAGTTCATAAATTGATGATCTGGACAGAGCCTTGGCAATAGATTTCGATTCTTGGATCATCCATCAACATGTGAACAAAGTCGGGTCAAACTCATTTCTCGTGTTGAGAGTTTTTGACTGAACAACATTACAATGCTTTCACTGGACTAATATATATTGCAGTTCGCATATCCCTTTCCCAACTTTCGCTAAAGATGCTGAAGTCCACACAAAAATGTTAGGTTAACGTCAGTCTCATCCGAGTAACAAAAGTCTCTCCCTATTATCAATTGTCTGGTTTTGATGATTCCTAGCAAATGGTAATTTCGCAACTTTGTGTTCCATGGTTGGCAATGGTTTTTTTGCTAGGTTTCTATTTCTTAATCCAGTTTCCTTTTCTCCCAGAGAATTCAACTGGATATGGCGATCAACTAATCAGCATTATAGCGAATAGACGATGTCTTTGCTGCGTTTTCCAAAGAAACATTCATTGAATTAACTCTTGGACTTTAAAAAACTATAGTATGAACAGATAAATTCTATCTGTTCTATTCTGTCTAACGTAGGTTTTTGTGCTTGCATTTTTGACAACACCACAGACAACTTTTCTCGGAAATGTCACATGTAGGCAACATTTTTTTCGACCATACGACCATGTGGCAAGAACTGCTGATGGGAATTAACATTTCTTGCCACCACTTTTTGTGATTGTCGTAATTCATTTCGCTATGATAGCCGCCCGATTTTGTACCAGTCTTCATTCAAATCAATCATCTTTCCAATTCTTCTCATGTGTATGTGAAGCATGGATATATGTTAAATCCATATAAATTATTTTTCGGCCTTCTTCACGGTATTTCTTCCTGTCTCTGAGAAAATTTTTTCGCAACTGCTGAATCGCCGGATTTTCCACGAACAATTTTCTATATTTTCTTTTCGTTTTTCTCCATCTGAACCCTATTTCTTTCATCACTCTTCCCAGAGACTCACCATTTTCAATTGTTTTCATTTCACGAGCTATTCTTCCAATGCTTATGCCATCATCTCATTGCATGAAAAAAGTATATCAACTTCTCACGCTTGACCACACAACTCTTTTCGTTAAAATTTTGATTCAAATGTCATTGTCTTAGAGTACAGACTTTTGTCGCGTACTATACTTCACCGAAGTGGACACTACAAGATTGTTGTTAAGACAGAGCTTCAATCGTCTTTAAGGGTTTTCTACCACACGAGGAAGTCCTAAGATAAGACTTTGAAGTCGGTTCCTAGATTTGACAAGCTGCACTCATACATGCAAAAATAAAATCTTCTAGATTGAGATTCGAATACACAAATTGATGTGGTTTTCTACTAGTCTATTTTTAAACACACATATTTGAAAATGCTCATCCCACGAATAAATCGATATTCGGTCAACACAATGGATTCGCTTCCGCCATCCGACTGCCCTTATCCAAGGCCACTTGTCCGGCATTGCCTTGTCACGATTTCGATAAAGCTTATGAAATAATTCAAAATGCAAATGACATTGCGGAGTTTCCTCTCAATGTCTGATGCTGTAACAGTTACGAGAGAAAATTTCACTTCAATAACAGAATAATGAGAATCGAATGATTTCACACGTCGATTTGAAATATTTAAATGATCCTATAAAATTTCCTAACCTCGTACATAGTCAACAACCAAGTTCACAATAAAACATCACTGCGAGTTGTATGTTGCAACGTAGCCCGTTCACTTGTAGAATTTTTTTGGAAAGGATGTTTTGCAAGAGAAGATGCTTTGGAAATGTTCACATTACGAAATCTTGCCCGATAAACTGCGGGATAATTACAAGATGATATTCGCAATTAGATTACAATCTCTTTCGCGTTGGACTACTGTGTGAAGCTAGCTAACAATATGCTTACTCCGAATTACTTCGCTTATAATTTGGCGTATAATACGTTGATTAATATTTTTTCTGCTCTGGTTGCCACACAGACCACATGGAAAGTGAATCGTTACTTTTTTAATTCATTCAGAAGACGGTTTCATCTTCAGTAAAATAAGATGTATTTTTAATAAATTCAAATTTATACACATAAATCTGAAGAAATGAAATTTAAATGTTCAAACCAGTCTCGGATATACCTACACAGTAGGTTGAGGGGGCTATCGCCTATCAGAAAACTACTACTCCCCTGGTTAATACCACGAAGGGCATTGGATTATATCCGACAGGCGTCAGTTCAGGAATCTTGATAGAAAATTTCCTGCATATGCAATTGGCAATACAACTGAAAGAGTCGACCCTCAATTTTAGAACGGGCACACTTGCAGACCGGTTTCGGGCTCCTTAGCCACTCGTCGGTGCAAGATAGTGGCCATCATCGACCTGAAGTCGATGACATTTCATAATTAATAATCGAAATTCTTTCAGAGTATTTCATACCTCGTCTGAAGTTGGAGCGAACAACAAAAATGTCACACCATCTAGTGGGTACTAACCAACTGCATTTCCGAAATTCGCCCGATTCCTTTGAATAAGGAAGAAAAACGTGCTTATTAGTCGATGGGCTATGCTTGAAGACAGACAGACGGAAGACGGGCTTGAACATTTAAAGTTCATTTCTTTAGATTTGTTTACTGCCTGTCTTCAGGCATAGCCCACTGACTAATAAGAAAGTTATAAACATAATGTTAACCATTAAAAGATAGAGACCATTATTGCACCTTTTAATTTTGAGTTTTCCAGGTTGATACACAATTTTTCAGTTCTACACAGAAGATTCCCAAATTTTTTTGTATCAAGATGAAGTAGTAGAAAGTCGAAAACTTTCTTTCCCAAAACTTAGTCACTCCTAAAAATATAACCCTTTCAATTTGTACAATAATTTTTTAGAAATATTCATGCACTAAAATTTTCGGAAATTTAGAGACAATTTATTCTCTTGAAGACAACCTAAAATAGTTTTCATGTCTGTTTTTGTATCATCATAAATTTTGGCGAAGTTATTATATAATTGTTGTATCATCAGCAAATAATTTAACTGATCCCTTCAGAGGTAAATTTGTTGATGAGTTAATGTATATTGAAAAAAGGAGTGGACCAACAATAGATCCTTGCGGTACCCCAAAGTTTATTTTCCTTATGGAACTTTCTTGATTTTCTATATGCAAACATATTGTTGTCTATCACTCACATAATTTATAAACCAATTAGTGATATTTTCCCTAATACCAAAATTGTTCAGTTCTGCGACCAGTATATCATGATGTACAGTATCAAATGGCTTAGATATATCTAAAGACAAGAAGCAACATTTTTTATTATTGCCGCTGCCTCTATATTACTAGTACAGCGAAAACCATAGTGATCACTATATAAAAGTTTATTTTTTTCCAAATACATAATTGTTCTAAAATTTTAGAAAAAATTTATAATACCGAGATTGGGCGGTAATTGAAAGGATCATCTTTTTGCCTTTCTTATAAAATAGGTGTAAAATTCGTGAATAAAGTGAAAATTCCGAAACTTTTGGTTCAAAATCGGAATTTCGAGTTAAAGTCAAAATTTCAAGAATGAAGTCGAAATTTCAAGAATCAAGTCGAAAATACCGAGTTCAAAATCTGAATTTCAAGTTTCGAGTCAGAATGTTCGGTTCAACTTTCAAAAGTGAAAATTCCAAAAGTAAAACAAGTGAATGGCACTTTTGTGATTCCATATTTCTATGCTGCGTTTGCTCTATTTTAAGTTGATAAAATAACCATTATACGTAGTCGGAATGTCGTTGAAAGATAACTATGCGTTTTTGCATTTTTTTATGTTCGGTAATTACAGTATAGTGCGTCATACTTTTATTTTGGATACATTAATAAATTGAAAAATATCAAAGGGGTTATTTGAAAATCATCATAGGTTAAATATTTCATTTTTAGAATAGTCAAGAGAATAACCACTTGAATATTTTTACCTATCTTAAATGAACACCCTGTATATCCGAATATATCCATGAAAGAGCTTATAATGTCAATGTATCAATGCAAAAAAACTTGTAGAGTCAAGACCAATAGGACAATCGGTGGCTTATAGTTGATCAGTAATAGATTATAATAATAGGAGACGAATACATTGATTGTATATAATTCATATCCCCCACTTTTGATGATGCTTTTATTGTATTTCGCTAAATAAACCTTTCCTATGTATTATGCGTCGTATACATTAACATTTATTGAAAGTAAGTAATATCGACTATTTCTAATGAGCATTTTACAGTGCAAAAATAACGAGTTCAATGATTTATGAGCAAGCTCCCATCCTTCATCTTGGCTGGCCGCGTTGGATAATAGGTGAGCGACCTCATCATAATTTTGATGATTTACGAGAAGATCCCAAATTTTCTTTCGGATAATTATCTGCGGATTAAATTATCCTTGAATCCTTATTCCATATTTTCTAAAAAAATATGCGTATGTGCTGCAACGACAGCGTTTCATTACCATTTTCATCGCATTAGACGGTGTTATTTATACTGATGTTATCCTTGATTTCCCGATATGGTGCCGACTTTTCATCTCATTGTTAACGATGATTGAGAGGTTGTTGGGTCGATTTAATTAGTTTTTTTGTGAATTCATGAATATAGAGACAAGGTTGAGAAAAGTTTGAAAATTCCATTCTATGAGAAGTAACTGCTTCAATCTTGGCTCGAATTTCAGCCGCGATGATTCGAGGTTTGAAGTGAAAGAAAAACTTCATTCAGATACATAGTGGACAAATAAAACTAAAAACTTTTTGATGTCGAAGTAAATTTGACTTTCACTGAATTTGAAATCAATCAGCACCAAACAACTAATTTGTTTTTATGAGTTCAATTGTTAGAAGTGTTTTGGAATTGGAAACTGATTGAGATATGTCAATGAACTACATTGTTAATATTTGACGTATTTGGTAGATATCGAAGACAAGAAATTGTGTGAATATGTCAATTTCTCAAGTAAAAACAGTTTTTTCAAGTTAACCAGAAACAAAAACCCTTTAAAAGAGCCTTTTTGTGAAGTTTTTGGAGAGACTTCGAGCACCAGAACAATAATACTGTCTCTTAATGGTTACCAAGTTAACATCATCTCCTGATGCTTCGACAAATAATGATATAATCCTGTTATGGGAAAGGTATTATCATGGTTATCCAGAAAATAATTTTTCTGTCTTATAAACCAGATTTCTCTACTATACAGCTAGTTGGAAAATATATATTTGAAAAAATTGTATTCATCAGCACAACATATTTGGGTTTGAACGTTTTGAGAAGAAAAGCAACTCTTCTGTACGCTGATCACGATGAGACCTCATTGTGGAAAAAAGAAGATGTCGGTTGCTGCAAAGTACGAGGTTTTAAAGATACCCGCAGTCATTCCTTCTCAATCTGACATTATCGTACAGAAACACAGACAATGAAAGCCGAATCAATAATGTTTTCTGCACACAATCGCCAGTTTTATATGAACTTGATCAAATATTGCTGAGTAGACATTTTGATAATAGATAGTTTATTTTCACAGTTGATGTAGGCTTAACAACGTTATTTTTGATGAACCTATTTTTTCAGTAAGGTGGATGACCATAATAGCCACAAAAGTTACTTGAACATTATTCATTATCACATGAATATACATATCTATCAATTACCGGAATTAGGTTATATTAGGTAAGGTCCAAAGTGAGTGGGTCTATTAGACCCTCCACCGCAATCAGCAAGGGTTTATTGTGGCTCGTACCTATTCACACTCGGCCAAATAAACCTAGAAGCTGGGTTCGGCTCTGTCGAACTCTAAAAAACTGATTCGGTCCCCAGCGGGGCAGACACAAAGTATGTGCTCTGCTGTTTCATCATTTTCCAAACAGAGGCGACACACTGTCTTCCGACAGTTCGAGTCTCTGCATATGGTGATTCAAATGACAGTGACCTGTAATTAGGCCTGTTAGATATCATAGTCCAACCCTAGTGTAGTCCAAAAACTGTTTGGTATCAAACTTCGAAAGGTGAATAAACGCCTTGGAGTGAGCCAATCCTGGAGGATGCCAATGACAGGTTCTGGTCCGATGAAGCTACTTGCAGCACCTTCTTTTGCAAGGGAGTCAGCACCCTCATTTCCTCCCAGGCCAGTATTGCCAGGAATCCAAACCAGAGACAATCTGTTAAGTTTTCCTATCGAGGAGAGTCGTTTTTGGTAATTTGCTACCAATTTAGACGTTGCTTGGTAGAAGCCAAGAGCTTCCAACGCCGTTTGACTGTCCGAGAATATTTGTATTGACTTGTGTATGAGGTTGAATTCTTCTAATCTCTCCGCACACAATTCAGTAGCGTAAATTTTCGCTTGAAATACAGTCGCATGGGTTCCTAGGCAGGTTGATATCTCTACCCTGGGCTTGCGACTGAAAACACCACCTGCACCAGAACCGGAAGGTGTTTTTGATTCATCTGTGAACCAACAACTATCTACTCCTAATATTTTCTTCTCCCGGGGGATCCAGCTCTCTCTACTCGGAAACAGTACTTGAACAGATTTGAACTGTTGTCTTCAGCTCAATTCGGTTTCCGTAGAAAAAAATCTACAACAAAAGCCCTCCTAGAGATTTTAGAAAGCATAGTCGAGGGGTTTGGAGAGACATGGTCATTCA
>WOGO01009911.1:0-10006 GCA_015342085.1 Leptinotarsa defecta | reverse complement strand
TTAAGTCTTGAGTGGACTTGTGCATAATAGACAGACATTGACGCTTGAACATTTATTGTTTTAGTGATGACTCTTAGGGCATAGCAATGCCTTGCAACATTTTCTGACAAAGTATCCAGATAAGATTTCCAATCTAGTCTAAAATCTACCTCAATTCCCAGGAATTTTGAACTTTTACTAGTTGTTATTGTTGATTTACCATCCGAAATACAACTCATTTCATATATCTCCGACTTTTCACTATTCAACATTTTGTCTTTAGTATAACCTAACATTTGTTGGAGTGAGCGAGAAATTTCACAGGATACTGTCACGTTCAACTTTTGAAAAACGCGACCTATACCGTTAGTGAAATGAAGTACATACGGAAGTACAATGCCATGTGATTGATTTACGAAGAAGAGTTCTTAATATCATTCCTTACAGCTTTTACTACAAGCAACAAGTTGAATAAGGAGCACAAAAAAAGCATTGGCGATTCAACAATTGTGCTGTTCTGATCTGCCACATGTCTCAACAGTAGTGCTGGGCTGAAACACGAATGAATAATGCGATTCAACTATTTAATCTTTCTCTTGACGCTGATCACTTGGTGACCGAAACACGTGTCGAGGTGTTGAAAATAACGGGTTGATGTTGGGATAAAACTCCAGTAATGTCCCTAAAAGACAAGACTGAATTCTATCAATAATGAAAACTTCTCGTTGCAAAAACATTCAGTTCATCTCGAACCATTCATCTCTCCCAACGTACCTACAGAGTACGTTCTAGTAATTGCCTGCCGGGAAATAACTACCTCTTCGTTTAACACCACATTGGACATTCAATTATATCCCTACGGAACCTACTGGTACATTGGGAGTCATTACTGTTTCAAGATTTTATTTCAAAATGTTCATTTTCTTATACGTATCTATCTCTTTTTGATTCAGTCTTCATACTTACTTCAGTGGTTTTCCAAATTTCGGTTTGTGTACATCTTTAATATGGAGTCTTTGTAAGGGAAGACGTCGGTGCTAACTTTCAATCAACATAAGACACATATGTAATGGAGAAAAGTTTCGAATTATTATGATAGGTGCATGACAGGGTTGCTATATGCGAGTACAATTCAAAGTGAAGCGTGAAAAGAAAAGTGTGATTAGCGACAAAGGTTCTATTTGACTCACTACTGATCACTGTTTTGTAAAATTCCGTAGTCACAAACAGGTAGTATAGGTTAGGTTAGGTCTATTCGACCCTTCATTGCAACTCCAAGGGTTTATTGTAGCTTACACCTATTCATACTCAACCAAATGAATTCATCTTCTCAACGAAGCCGATTAGTTTGTACGGTGAGTGGTCTTTCAGGTCAGATGGTAAGAGTACGGCTCTGCCGAACACTGAAATCTGATTCGATTCCCAGCAGGGTAGGCGCAGAGTACGTGCTCTGCTGTTTGATCATTTTCCAAATAGAAGGCCTGTTAGACATCGTAGTTTTTCCCTACTACAGTTCAACAACTGTTTGGTATCAAACTTCGAAGGGTGAATAAACTCCTTGTTTTGAGCCAATCCTGGAAAATTCTCTAGAAGTCCATAAATATTCTTGCCATTCAGTTGTTCAATCGTCGTTTGGCAAAGCCTGAAGCGATACCAATGACAGGTTCTGATCATATAAAACTGCTTGCATCACCCGCTTTTGCAAAGGAATCAGCAGCATCATTGCCTCTTGAGCCAGTATGGCCAGGAATTCAGACCAGAGACGTCTGTTACGTCTTCCTATCGAGGGGAGTCGTTCCTGGCAACTTGCTACCAATTTAAACGTTGCTCGGTAGGAGCCATGAGCTTCCAACGCCGCTTGACTGCCAGATAATATTTTTATTGACTCGTGTATGAGGTTGGATTCTTCCAATCTCACAATTCAATAGCGTGAAGTACCGCTTGAAATACAGTCTCATAGGTTCCTAGGCAAGTTGATATTTCTGTCCTGGGTCTGCGAATGAAAATACCTACACCAGAACAGGAAGGTGTTTTTGATCCATCTATGAACCAACAACTATGTGCTCTTAGTATTTCCTTCTCCCGGAGAATCCAGTCCTCTCTAATAGGAAGCAGTACTTCATGAGACAGTTCGTAGTTGATAGAATGCTGTGACTTCCAGTGTCTACTAACAGTCTGTTGCAGTCTGGGCAATTACTAATTGCACAAGCCTATATGCAGTCCATCTAGCCTCTCTCACCAGAAAAATGTGAGCGAGTTTATCAAGGACAATGTCAAGATATTTCACCCACGTTTCAACTGGAATGATCTCACTATTGAGGGGAAGTGGCGTTAAATCGTCCAATTTTCTCCTCCTGGTGAAGGGGATTATCACAATTTTGCTGGGGTTGACAGACATCTGCTTCCTCGACGTGGACCTTGCCAAGATGATAAAGTCATCTGCATAAGCTTGCAGATCTACTTTCTGTCTGTTGAGGGCATCAAGCAGACTATCCATTAGTAGTGACCACAGAGGGGGAGATAGTACCCCACCTTGAGAGCAGCCCCTGAACCTAATGGCCTCGCTTCGAAGAGTCGGTGTTGCAGTTCTTTTTACTAACAGGGTATAGATCCAGCCAGTCGATTCTACACCTCTCCTACAGAAATGATCCTACAGATTTTGGTAATGCATTGAAGAATGCTCCTTCAGTATCAAGAAATACAGCAACCGCAATATTATTGTTGTCGAGGGATTGGAAAATTTTCTCTACAAGGTTGTTCAATGCTAAATCTGTCGATTTGCTGGTTTGATAGGAATACTGGTGCTTATTCAGGGGGGATGCATATTATGCCACCCACCAACAGGTAGTGTAACACAACATTGTATTCAATACTGAACTCACGCAATTTCACCTCAAATCCAGGTATCAAATTCTGGTTTTGGGATATTCATTGTACATTTCATTGAAAGATTATAGGTTTTTGTCACTTGAGAACATTTCTAAATAACCGTATACGGATATTCTCCATTCCATTTCTGAACTAATTTATGTTATGAAATTCTTCCACTGTTTTGAAAATATTCTCTGCTCCTGTCTTCTTCCATTCCAAGATGACGGCATCTGATTCCGCTTCTGTTCTAGCTACGCAGGATGTGATGATTTGAATATGTCGCTTATCCTGTTGACAAGGCGTAGGATTGCGAGTGGGACCTTTGGGATTTCTCTCTCCGGATATTTTAGATTCAACTGGATTCTGTTTACGGATATAGAATGATATGAGGGGAATATTGTGACCTAGGAACTTTATTCGATAACATTTGTTTTGACGTTTCATTAAATTGCTGTTCTGTATTTAATTGAAAATGTAAAAAGAGATCACTGAATCTTGTATCGTTTGACTGGAAGAAAGGAAAATACGAGATATATCAAATGGAGATAATAATAATCCGGAAAGAATGTTGTTTGGGTAACAGGATCATTTTTTTTGAATAATTGTTTTCTTGCCGATGTTTTGAATTCAATTACATTTTTTGTTCGGGGCTCGAAATCTAGTTAACCATAATGATATTGCTGAGGAGTCACGATAGATGAATGTGCAACAGTCCATCTTGAAAGAGGATGATGCAAAAATTACGGAGAGAAAATGCTGCTCGTAGATGAAAACATCCTGTATCGTCTGGTGGCCGGAGAGACGTATACAAACTTCTGATTGCAACAATGACACTTATCACAAGAGGTGGGTTAGGTCCATAGTGAGTGGATCTATTCGACCCCCAAGAGGTAACAGGAGTGGAGAAGTTTCTACGTGGCAAGTATCAGCACAAACTTCGAGAGATATGGTAATCGTAACTGCCAAGGAAAAACACAGTTGCTACTACGAATTTGCTTACTCTGCCAGTCTTACCCAACTCGTTTGGAGTAGTGAAGTGGATTCAGGAGGAGTTGTATCAACTCTATGTAAAGACTCCAAAAAAGATGAATCTTCATAGGAAATGGCATTCCAAATCGTTCGTTCCACAACAGGGAGGTCGTTTGAGTTTGGAATGTCTACATGACAGACTGGTAGTGGATGAGATCTGTACGGTCATCGGGAGTTCGGCTTCTTCTTTATTTATGATAAGTAACCATGAGAGAGCAGAGAGTGAAGCATTCCTCTTTAGAGCAGCTGTCCGCGCAGCTGATGAACTTGGTGTACTTTTAGACCCTGAACGAGCGATCACAACTCTGTCACTGAATTGGAACCGTTCAGCAGAAAGCACACCTAACAGACGCCAATATCACTTCAATCCTGCGTCAATACAAGGATGAGCCTATGTATGGGGTCTTATTCAACAGCATTGAAGACATCGGCTCATTAAAGCACCTAAACTTCGCTTTCCTCAGGTCGAGTGGGCTGAAGTTAGAAACTGAGGTGTTTATCATGACCTACCAGGATAATGCCTTCAAAATTTCATCCACTGCAGTCGCGTAATGGGTATACAGGTTCCTGATGCATAGCCTGATACCCTTATGCACTAGCTGTCAGCATGTCCATCATTCATACTTCATTGCCATCTAGGGCACTTTGCGATATTGACAAGACACTGGTGTCATCCTACGCTCTAATACCGAACTCGTAATGGAGAATGAAAAGTGCCGATCCATTCGATTTATTTCTGTCTCACCTTCAGTGTCATACAAGATAGCAAGCCTAATGAAAGTTCTTCTCGACTATCAGAGCAAGTCAATTTTTATCGTGGGGTTTCCAGGTAAAGGAGTAAAAACGGATGAAGTATCCAGATATCCTCTTGAACTCCCCAGACTCTATCCAGATCACTCTACAAGATGATTATTTTGATTATTGGAAAAATATACCAGCGTTTGTGAAAAGGAATGACTGTGTTCTTTTCTTCGAATGTTTGCCCGTTATAATTTCTGATGAAAAATTCATAGATATTCCATTTGAAAACCTCTTTTTGAAAACAGTATTTCGATGCGATGGGCACAGTGAATTGATGTTTCTTAAAGTGATGTTACAGCTGATATTTATAGAATATAAAATGGTTTTCTAGTGAAAATCACAGTTAACAGTTATCAGTTTGTTTGAGATATATCGGTTTATATACTGTTTTGAGGACGTGAATTTCTCTCCAAATACTATACACATATTAGTTAACATCTAGATATTTTTCCACAATATCAATCATCTAATTCTTAGACTTTTCTCAAATTCCCACTCTTTCGATTAATTTTAATGTCAGGTCAAACGTGAAATTTGCATAGTCGTGAAATCTGCCGACCGCTGGAGAGCCAAAGGCCGTTTCAGACTTCTTGCGGATGACCAACAAATTACGTTGAACAGAGTTAGCAGCACGAATGCATCCCGTGTTGGAGTTTTCGAAATGATGCACAACTCATTGAACGAGGAAATATCCCGTAATTACGTCTCTTCACTTGCTTCGACGAAACATCCCTGGAATAACGGTCGAACGGTGATTTATTGATTGCATACTCAAAATAAATCGGATTCAGGGTTTGGGACTATAAAATAATTCTTTCATGAACACTTAGTTGTGGCAGACTACTGAATATTCAATCAATATTTATATTTTATTATGAATTTCATTAGTTCGGACTTCCATTGTCCGATATATAAAATGATTTGAAATTCCTGAAATAACTAAAAAAGAAGAATTTAAAATTGAAGAAGAAAAATAAAAAGAAATAGCTGAAAAAACTATTATATTAAGCAAGAAAACCTGAAATGACATAAAAGTGAAATAAAATACAAGTAAAAATGGAACAAATTGAACAAAAAATAACAAAATGAAATTAAAAATTCAAGAGGTTCCAACCCAAGTCAATTCACGACGTTTTGATTGTAAGTATCCATGACTAGACTGATTAATCCGTGAGCTGACTATTTATAGGTCATTTGAGTACTTTCACTTAAATCTGTTTTCCTTTTTCCGCTTCACTGGTTTAGTGGGAGATGACCGTTTGGCGGGAGTTGGCCATTTTTCGCTTGATTATGGGTTTTCATATATTTTGTATCTCTACGCTAGCTTGGCTGAATACATTGTTGGGTTACATGTATGCGGCTTCTTTGAATTTCCTCTTGAACCGATGTTCCTCTTTGTCTATGATCTCAGCTTGAGGCCATTCGATGTTATGTTGATGACGTTGATTCAAGAATCATCAAAACAATACTTGATTAAAATCCATCATAAATATTCAAAAATACACTTTAATGTAGGATTTCCACCTGAAAGTTCACAAAACCGCATCTCCCAAAAATTCCATTGCATAGCGACGTGGTTTTGTAAACTTCCAATTGGAAATCTCGTATTGAACTGTGATTATTTGAAAACGGTCAAAAAATTAGAGCTTGCAATAAAAATGAAGATTTGAAATATGGGTCAATTTGACAACATTCATTATAGATAACACGATGATATCTTCTCCTACGGAGATGCCTTCCATGGGATCGACGGAAGATCTTATCCCGAATAGAACAGTTCAGTTCTTCAATCCAGTATTATTTTTTGATGAACTTTTGCGGGTCGAAACAGAGCTGTGTCATCGACATCCAGTATTTCAAAATACTATTCTTGAAAATGACATTTTTTAAATACATTGATGAAAGAGGAAACTGCAACTTTCACGTAAAGCATGATGTTATATTTGGGAAAGCTTTAACTTCAAAAATGTTTCCTTTGCGTAGAAGAATGTCTTTACAAATATGGTAGCTTTGAGATATACTGGAAAATAATGCAAATTTTTGAATGGTGAGTTAGACTCATCGTGCTTGCGGGGTTTCCCGATAATTTGGAAGACACAATAGATACCGTTATTTGGACTATAACCATTTTTCTAACATTTTCTTCAGAATAATCCTTGCTATTATTTTGAAATTGAACTCATTTGTATATGTATACAACAGTTGATGTAAATTTCATAATCAGATTATCAAATTTAAATGAGTCGAAGTGAATGATAAATAATAGAACATGTCGAAAAAGTTAAACTTTATAATTCTCTTTGATTGATGGTGATATTGAAGAAAGTGATCATGTGTTATATTACCTGATCTTAAATTCCGAATATATTCTTGAGTTGCAACAAAAACCATGAGAACACCTACTCGTATATCGATCTATTTTGTACAGAAACTGAGATGGAGGAACTGGTAGATTGACTGAAATATTTTCATTTCATCAAACTGGAACAAATCACGAAAGTTTTGGAAAATTGAAGAATAATCTGAAATTTGTTTTTTTTTTGTACTTTTATGAAGGTCGAATTCCTGATTAGAATCGCTGCTGGTGTCATCAATGTACATCAGAATCACTATCACCTTGTGAATTTATGATAACATTATCATCAATAGCTGAATCAAGAGAAGGTTTATGTGGGGAATCAAATCATTCAAGACGTTTAGCATGTTTGTATCATTTTCTACATTCTTTCTCACAACCGATATGAAGCATTCACCGCACAAGCCTCCAATGCACTTTAAATTGAAGTTAATATTTTTAATAACTATATATCGCTCTAGTAATGCACATACGAATTTGGTAGGTTCAAATCTGGATGTTAAGAAAGCAATGTTCATGATTTCCTGATTTTCCTGATAAATAGGCATTCAATCGTGATTACTTTCTTTTTCATATCACAGATTTTTATCGCACACTATATTGTCAATGTATACACTACAGTAATACTCTTCCAAATGAGTACTTTCACTGTCTTCTTATACGTATCTAGTGGGCACGAACATATCGAAATTCAGTTATCTGTGAATTCTGAGCATATCTAAGAAGCAAGAGCCGCAGCAAAAAAATATCGGCTGGGAAATATAAGGTAAAAAAAACTTGAGCAGTGATCAGCACTCCCCAAGGTTCATGTGACGGAAAAATCAACAACTAGAATAAAGCTGCCCTAGAAAGAAGTACTATGAAGCACAAATTTCAAGAAATATCATACTACAAGTTAATATAGGTCAAATTTGTTCGTTAGTGTCGATGCACAAGCAGATATCCACAATTTTCACCAGTTGAAACAGAATATTTGATTCAATCTGAATATAATTCAGAGTCTGACGATGCTTCATTGATGGAATGATGAGTAGCAACGACTATAGTATCGACAAACTGACACAATCTCATTTCATACTAATCTCTCATCTGATTTCCATATCCAAGAGTACATTCCTCGTCTATGTGCAATAGAGGAAACAAAACCGCATCCTTCGGCAAGAGGTCAAATGAAATTACAGGTCTAACTTGTAACGCCATAGGGAACTAGAGCTGCATATGCTTTAATCCTGTTAATTCAGAGATTGAAATATTACACACTGACCAGATTTGCGAAGAGCTCAGGAACTTATGTATAGACGATCCTGCAAGATTACATCTAATGCCACAAAAAGTAATTCAAAAAAACTTATATTCACTTCAAATATATTTTTCAGAATAATTCACTATCCTTGATGATGAAACAATTTTCACAATGATAACTTCTTATGGAAAGCGAAGTTTAATTGAAGAAGCTACTGTAAACTGAAACGCATCTTAAGTAAAGGTGAAAGTAGTTCATCATGATGGATAATTTTTTTCCTTCAATCAAATATTTTTACAGATACTTTTTTGCCTCTTTGTCTTTCAGCTCATTACTCTATTATGTTTAGCGATTTTCGGCCAATTTTCTTCTACGAACCAGCCTGAAAAATGTCCCAGGCATTTGGAAATGATTATGTTAATGAAGGCATTATTCGACGTTGGTTTGCAAAATTTCGTTCCAAAATTTCAGCCTCGAAGATGAGTCCTAAAGTGGTCCACTTACAGTAACCCAGAACAAGGATTTGTAATAGCGGGGATTTTGGGACTTACTAAAGCGCGGCAGATTATTATACAGGGGGATACCTCGTACCCGGTTAAGTACCTCGACCAAATATGAGCCCCATACATACGGCCGCCTGTGAGGGATAAAGGATCAAATTAGTAAAAAAAATTGATCATCAGAAATTCTCGAGCGCGTCAGATTATGGTAGGGAGACTTAATTACCTGTTAAAACGTGTATATTCCAGTAATCTGACAATTTGAGAGTGACGTAAAGAAAGGGGAGAGCAGCAAATTTGTAAAGAAATAACGTCATTTCGAAATTCTCGAGCGTAGCTAATTTTTTTTATTTTGAAGGAAATAATTCAAAGATAACGAAAAATATATAATCTGATGATTTTCACAACCTGAAATAACAAAAATTCGCCGATAAAGTTTGATGCGTGCAGCTGTGTGATACCTATATTTCCCTCTCCTAGTTTCTATTCCTCTATTCTCTATTTACTTTTTCTCTATCTATTTTCCTCTCACTCCGTCCCCACTCTGAATTCCCCATATCATGACGCCATCACAGCTGATCACAGAGACTCGTTAGTGATGAAGATGAGGATGATGATTAATTAATCAATTAATTCATGAATGTAGTTACTACGTGGTAGGAAATCAAAATGAAGAAAAGAGAAATTGAACTTTATATGTTTTTTACCACTTTCATTTGTAACTAACGTCACTGCAGTTTCATCCTATAAGGACATTTTCAGAACTTATATATTGTGGAAGTTTGAAAATTTCCTTATAGGACGAAAGTGCAGTAACGTTAGTTACAAATAAAAGTGGTAAAAAACATAGAACGTTTCAGATAAATATTAGTATTACACTCACAAAAAAAAACACTTATTTATTTGCATGCTATTTCATGAGCTTTTCAATTAATTGAGTTCAATGAATTGAAAAAAAAAATATTGGTTTTGTCAGATTAAGAGAATCCCTCTAGATAATCATTAGATTATGAGACAGCACGTTCAAAACATAAAGATGAACCATATATATCTTAATCTGACGCGCTAGAGTATTTCAAAATGGCGATTTTTTTTTTTGCACATCATAATAATGGCCGCGAGTTTCCATCAGATCGAAATCCTCAGATTATTGAATGAGAGCTTTTTTTTGTTGCACTTGACACCCCTTAGAATATCTGACGCGCCCGATTATTTTTTTTTCTTTTC
>WOGO01009910.1:0-10006 GCA_015342085.1 Leptinotarsa defecta | reverse complement strand
TATCATTGTCGGCGGAAAGTTCTCGACTTGTCTTATGCGAATTTTCCTCAATCTCTAGAAGTACTTGTAACTTTTTTTCATCAGTAAATTGAGCATTTCTACCTGGTTTTCCAATATTTTTTACATGTCCAGTTTCACGAAATTTTTTTTTCAATTTTGCTAACTGTAGACTGTGACACGTGTTGACCAGGGTATTTATTATTAAAAATTTCACAAACCTCCTTTTGAGTTCTTGTTTCATTACCACAACCAATCATAATTAAAATGTCTATTCTTTGAGTCTCGGACAAATGAGCCATAATTAAATTTAATACGCCCACAAATATTATACTGACATCTTTTAGTAACTTCAAATACCCAAATGACAGCAGCCTACTAGGTAGATTCATATTAATTGGTTATTTGGCTTTTTCTTCTAATATTTTAGTATCTTCAAAGATTTTTTCCAGGATTCAAGGTTAGTAAGGAGCGGGTTACAAGAAGTCAATAATGGTGGTCATTATGAACATTTATTCAATTGTAAAAATTAATTTTCTCAGTTATGATTGCACTAAACTTAAAAAACTTTATATTGCTGAACAGAGGACTAAAATCCCTTTCCAACAAGGTACCACACGACCCCCTTTGCTATTTGAAATTTTCGAGGGGGTGCTTATAATTCAGAAGGGGTGCTGGAGGGGGATAATATCTTCATACTGTAAATTATCAATTTAAGAATAAAAACCGACCTGTTTCAGGTTTTTTTCACATGGTACATGATAACGCTAAAAATGAATTTATTCCATACATATGGACCGCACTGTATATCCCATAAATGAAATCATCCGATGAAAATCACTTCTCACAAGATCAAAAACAAACCTCTCAATGATTATGATATCCCAGTTAGGTTGAAGTATGTCGAAAACAAGTATCTTGTACTTAAGTTTTGAGGTTCATCTTCACTTTGCAGCAAGAATCTTAGCTGAGAGGTATATACCTATATATCAACACAAAGCAATGGTTTGTGACGCACTTTTCAGTCTGATTTGAATGATATTTTTTTCCGAATATTTATATTTGGAGAGTGGATTTCCGTTTCGGAATAATTCCGACGCCGACAAAAATCGTCGTGACGCTTAGGATTTCCGGCGAAGCGGAAACAAACGACTTACATAAGTCTATTATAGGCGAGCACTTCCTACAATTCCGTGTTTCGAGTTTTATATTTAATTAGGAGTTGTTAACTTATTTACAGCATTGGGGATTTTCGTGATATTCTCAAATTAGTCTCAAGAAACATTGATGGGTGCTCAGAACAAAATGCCTCCAAAGCGTGAATATGTTAGGGGCTTGATTTATAATTTTCATTAAATTTTGACAGGTGTGTTCAACGAACCGTGTTTAAGAGTTCTCATGAGAATCGTAAGGTTTATTGATACCGGTGTCTTGATTTAAAAAAACGCGATATTTCCTGAAAGTATAATAATGTACCTGATGAAAAATTTGTACCCTTTTTTTACTAGTTTTTCCACTCATTCTCCTTGACTTCAATCTGGCAATCAAAAAATAATCTTCAGTAACATCACGTGTATCATATGGACTCTCAACTATTTTTAACGTAGTTGAAACTTCTATCATCACAAAATTAACTGATAAAAAAAATGTTTCAAACTCCTAATTCCACATTAATGGGGGAAATATTTATTATTAAACTACATTTAAAAATCAGTGCTTGTGATGTTTCGAAGACGTACCTAAAATTTTTTGTAAATTTCGCATGGCTACCGACTCTAATTTTATTGTATTTGATACTAGAAATAATCGTTGACTGAAATAGACATCGTTGTTGAAAATATTCATCTAGGATCATATAGGATATTCAGTTTTGTCAATTTTTGATTATGAGTATTCTATCTATGCGCCTAATTTGACAGCCAAAATGAACATAAAATTCGAATAGTGCAAATGTTTACGTCTCATTTACGGTAAACAAAAAAAATTAACTTACAAATTGCAGGCGTCTGGTTGGTTGAATATAGAAAATAAGAAAATATCACATGCTCTTTTGACATTTCATAGTAAGTCACCTCCTTGCCTACATCGGACTGATCGTCATCGTACAAATGTCTATTAACACCACCTAAGTTTAAAACAGATTTTTGCAGACGTTTTTCTCCTACCAAATATGTAAATCATGTGACTCCGTACCAATGCATTCAAAAGTGAAAGCATTTTTCAGTTTGAAGCAAGTATAAAAAATCTACTACAAAATGATCAGTATCAGTCGTCCTCGAAATAAGACAAAAAAAACAAAAATCACTTCAATTAGTCATATACCACTGATGATGACTGCCGCAGTAGCGGACGAAACGTTTGGTACTTCATGTTATATTTGACCACAGCCTACCAGCCCGAATTTTGTTATCTTCCACACTTTAATTCATTAAAATGTAAATAATGGGATATTTCCAGAGACTACTTGGGTTAACTGAAAGGATTACGAAAAAAAAATTTAATTTGTTTTTATAAATTGAACTGCGTCCTTTGTTTCTCTTTTAAATTTGGTACGTATTTTCATACGACAAAAAAATATCATTTTTATCATTTGCTTCACTTGTAATACCATATTTTTATGATTATGTAATTTTTAAGTGAATCAGTCGTCTGCAAACACGGTTACTTAACTGAAAACAACTTTCGAAAAATTCTTTGAACACCAGTTCAATACACAAAATAGATACAAGTTCGATGAAATATCGCAATACTGAATTTAGTAATTTGATTCAAACCTAATAATGTTGAATTTTGCTATGAATCATATTCCCCATTTGAGCCGTGTATAACATTCTTATGGCATTCAGTATTTTGTTGAAACGTCATATAAGTTAAATCTAAATGACTTGACGTAAATTTACTACCGCCCAACCAAAAAAATTGTGGAACTCAAAAATAGCACCCATGTAAATCTTAGCATGGCGCAATATCAACACATCAACACCTCAAGAAATTTGTTTTCACCTCCGCTAATTACTTGCTAAAATTATACCGTAGCCGTAGAATATATATATACCAAAAACTATTCTTTCCGTGAAGAGTTATGTCATGAATCAGTACATTAGGTGCCATCTGTGCAACACGAAAAAATCGGGAGTAAACAATGCATCCGGCTAAATGTAGTTGCTTCCTCCATCCGTTGTTTTAACACTAAATATTTCGTCCGGAATATTGAACCGGGAACATGTGCCTTTCTGTGGTAAGTTGTGGCGTAACTTTATCTTACATTAATTATTTGTTATTATGAATGTTAAAGAAATCAAGCTCACCACATATTTATAGCAAGGCGAGTAAACTACATACACGAGAGTAATTTTACTTTTTTCAAACAATGGATCATTTCAAAAACGGATTTTTCATAGAAAAGAAAACATGTTCTTCATCTCCTGCAGGCACCAATTTGATTCGTGAAACCCGCATTAAGAAGAATATTGCAGTTCTGGTGATTGGGAAAACTGCATGTTTTTCAATAAATTCAAAATATGTTGCAGAGTCTTTCATGAATTAAAATGAATTCTTGTATTTGTCATAATACAAAGTAGATTGTGAATGATATATTGCACATATTTTTGTGCAATCTGGATGCCTATATAATACCTACCTACAATTTTGTTCAAAGTCTAGTTATTTTTTTCATATGATTTGTCGAGATTGTGGAGAGTATGTCATTATGTATAGATTACCATCTCATTGAGAGCTTTTTGCACAAAACATTCTGGATATCCATTCATATATATACCAAATTCATTATCTAGTAGTTTAGTTCTTTCATAAAAGGTGTTACATACTTTTTTTGATGCTTACTTGAGGATTTGATTTTTGCACTGGAGTATCTGTATAAATTTTGAGTATGTACTTGCGCACATTCTATATTGTTCTCTGTTCTCAATCACAAAAACTAGTTTTTATTATGTTTCCTTGCAATAGTCCCTATTTTTGATTTGTTGGTTCACCCAGTAAAATAAGTCAACATTCACAAAGATATTTTTTCGTATATCTTCAGTAAAAACTAGTAGTATATCGATAGTGGCACCTAAAAAATCTACGTTCATTTGTTTGAATCAATAATCTTAGACCGACCCCGTCTCACACATATATTTTCTAAACTTCTTTACTTTCTTCACTTAATCAACGGATAATCACTCAACAATTAATCACTAACTTAAAAGTGATATACGGTATATTCAATCAAAATATTTTCTCTAATTCCAACTGAAAATCATTGTTATCCAAAAAGTCTAAATCTATTTTCAATATTCTCAAAATTATTAATATACTTCATGGGTAAAATCAATTATTTTTTATACTTTGATTTTAGAATCTATGGTGTTTTCTGTATTATACGGCTCAGAAAATTCAAATTAAATAATCTTTCGATACGTAAGTTTGCTCTGGCACGTACGCCAATGAAAGTAGTAATTTTATAGGTAATCTTTCTCGTCTCAAAATTAGAAACTTCTGTTAATATTAAACGTTGAAGTATAAGCTAGGTTCAAAATAGACAAATCTTTCATTCATCTTCGTGTATCTACAAATACTGCATTTCACAGACCACACATCGCAGAGAAATATACAGAATAGTTCTTTGCGAGCTTTTTTGTTTCTCATTCTCATTTTATAAAATTCTTTCGAATATTTAAATAATAATTTTAAGTTTACTAGATTACTTTTATATTATTTTTTTTCCTTTACATTTTGTACCACAAACTAACTTTGAATAAAACATTCACCAATAAGTCTACATTGTTACTATTTTCATGAATGAAACATCTATACTTAGTTCCAAATTTCATCAATTTTTATTCTGATTTGAAATATTTTATATAAGATATAAATTAAGGAAGAGCCTTCGTAAATCTATAACTTTTCAAAGAAATGGACGGAATTTTATTGTCCTTCCGTATGAACCAAAATTCACTAACGGATTGGACCGTATTTTCAATAAGTTGAACGTGAAAGTAACCTTCAGAATTTCAACAAATATTAGATGACCACCCTAAAAACAAGATGTGGGAAAATGAAAAATCGGGGATATATGAAATAAGTTCTGAGGACTGTGATGAAAATATATCGGTCAAACAAAATGAGCCAATGCGACTCGTTTCAAAGAACACGCAACATATATCTAAAACTAGTGCCGCATAACACGCCTGGGAAGTACGGCCATAGGAAAGATGAAAACTGCCTAGAATAAGCACAGGGTGGCATGAGAACTATGAGCAGTGACAAGGGTCCCAGGGTTTTACCATTTATCAGGGATGGCTATCACGTCAGCGGAACCAAATTTGAAAAGTGAGGTTACCACTAAGATTAGGTTAGGTGGGTATATTTGGTTTTTGAAAACATGTCTGCGTCTGTTTTTCTGTCTGTTTTTCCAAATTTTGTTCAGGGTAATAATCCCAGTGCGGAAGAAGTACTGCTTTTTGCTGACCCGAAATCATTGATGTTTATCGAAAAGTGAATCCTGGTAGATATAAATGTAGACCAATTTTAGAGTAAGGAATTACTTTCCTTCATCTGAAGACGCCAACTTGGTTGGTGAAACATACGTCGAGAATTTTATTGTCTTTGTGATGACTGGGGAAAGATGCTTATTTAAGATTTACCTTAGTTCTAGTTTTTATCAATCGATACCTGAATTAGCAATATTGATCTTCAACTTTCCGAATTAAAAATTGTTTTCTTTCATTTAATTTTGTACCTATCAACTAAGTTTTCGGTGCAGTTTATAAATAAGTTCAGGTGTAGTAGCAGGGGAGCCCACGATGCAAAATGGAGATTTACTCGAGCGTCATAGAGACCCCTATTAGGTTGCAAAGCTTGGATGATAAGAAAAAAAATGTTATGTAATATATACCTTTTCATCGGTGAGGGAAGCTGCTATAGATTATTAAATATGTAAAAAAAACTGTTGCATGGACATACTCGAGCACGTCAGATATTGATACCACCAATGTCCTACGTATTTTTAATAATGTTGGTATGTTAATCTGATCGTTTGCATGATGCGGGTGGTTGTACGTAAGGGTTAAAAATGAAAAAAAAATGTAATCGAGCGCGTCAGATTTTCTAAGGGGATGTTGGGTGGTTGTACGTGCAAAAAAAATCGTCATTTTGAAATACTCAAGCAAGTCAGATCAAGATATATATGGTTTATCTTTATGTTTTAGACGTGCTGTCTCATAATCTGACGATTATCTAGAGGGATTCGCCTAATCTGACAAAAAATATTTTTTATTTATTTTTTTATTCATTGAACTTAATTAATCGAAAAGCTCAGGGAATAGCATGCAAATGAATAAGTGTATGTTTTTTAAGTAGAATACTAAATTTAAAATTTAATTTTTTATAATCAATTGATTAATTAATGAAGAAAAGAGAAATGAAACTTTCTATGTTTTAACCACTTTTATTTGTAACTAACGTTACTGCAGTTTCGTCCTATACGGACATTTTAAAACTTGTATAAGTTTTAAATTGGACGAAACTGCAGTAACGTTAGTTACAAATGAAAGTGGTGAAAAACATAGAAAGTTTCATTTTTATTCTCTTCATTCCTATGAATTTTGTTGAAAATTGTAAAGCTAATTTTATTCATTACTGATTTTTTTATATGAAGGAATGACTAGGTTAGTCTAATCGAAGTTAAACCATAGCTCTCATCTATTTTGTTGATTTTGATTTAGAAAAAGCAATCCAAACGTTTTGTCTGAGAAAAGTGAAATTATTTTTTACTAACAGCAGTCCATGTCAATATTCAAACTTTCATAGTCTGTTGGTATTCATTGAATAACTGCAATGAAACTAATTTGAATTTGAATGTTCGATTGATTCGTGTGGTTAATTAATTTCGAAACGTATTGGGTAATACTAGTTGGTTTCTTTGAGTAGTTGTATAATTTAAAAAAGTCAACAGTATTTACAATTTTATTAATTTCTAATGACTGATTTTATCTATTTCCAGGGCCGGATTTGGACGAATAAGTGGAAGCACCTAATTAATAATTAGTTTTCGGACTTTTTTCACATATTTTATTCCTTCTCAACTCATGGGTATGAATCACAAATTAGTCATTAAGAAAAGTATTGCTACTGAAATGCTGAATCAAATCTATATCAATTCAATTCAAAATTGAAAGTAAATAGAAACTTAGAATCATGCCTTTCTGATATATTGATAATATTATTATGTTTGTGTGAGTATTAGAGAAAAAAATCAAAAGATATGTTCGGTAGAAAAAATGTGAAAGTTTTTTATCTTCATTATGGGGGCCCCTCTACTGTGGAGGAGAGAGGCTTCCATACATTGTTAAAAAGTAATAGCCATAAACTCAAAATTATGAAGTACACTGAAAAATATAACTATTCGAGGTATTTTACTTGGGATAAGATGATTTTAATTTTTCTCGTAGATAACCATCGAAATTCAATTTATCTGATTGAAAAATAAATAATATACTTTACCTGTGGAGCCGGATAGATGGAAAATTCCAGTTTAGATTTCTTTCCATAGTCCACACTGAGCCTTTCCATCAACAAGCTGGTGAATCCTGAACCAGTTCCTCCTCCGAAAGAATGGAAGACCAAGAATCCCTGGAATTATATCATTTGTGATATTTTTAATGTGCCAACATTCAATATGAAATGCATGAAAAAAATCATATCAAAAAAAAATCATTATTCAATTTGACGCAATAATTCATCGAAAATACCAAAAACTGCTAAAACTATCGGTATATTACCTAAAATCATTTCAAAGGAGAGTAATCTGAAATTGAAATTCAAATTCCGAGGATTATTCCATGTAAATACAACGCAAAAAACAAAAGTAAGCAGTTTCATTCTCTACTTGAAACAGAAAACTTAAATCGGTCCTCACCGAAGCAGGCAAAAAGTATATGCTCTGTTGTTTCACCATTTTCCAAACAGAGGCGACACATACTGTCTTTCGACAGTCCGAGTCTTTGCATATGACGATTCAAATGACAGTGACCTGTAAGAAGGCCTGTTAGACCTCGTAGTTCATCCCTACTGTAGTCCAACAACTGTTTGGTATCAAGCTTCGAAGGGTGAATAAAAGCCTTGGAGTGAGCCAATCTTGTAAGATTCTGCCAGAAGTCTATAAATCTTTTTGCCACCCAGGCGCTCAGTCTTTGTTTAGCAAAGCCTAAATTGATGCCAGTGACAGGTTCTGGTGCGATGAAGCTGTTTTCAGCACCCTTCTTTGCAAGCCATCCGAATTATTGCTAATGCTGCCTTCAGAGACCAATGTAAACCTTTATTCCAGAAATTGAAGTCATGACACTACCTGCTCTTTATATTTTTCACCAAGTAGTAGAAATTCATAGTAGAAAAAATGAAGTAAGTAGAAATTGAAACTTTCATGAATATAACACTCACGGTGCTGGGCATCTCAGACGACAGAGATTTAGATTAAATAAATCTGCAGATAATTCTCTAGATATCGCTCTCTTCAATGAATTATCATCCAGTTGGAAGATTCTAGATATGCCTTGCTTAAAAAAATTTCAGAAACTCAACTCAACTATTCAACATATTATGGATAGGAGTGGATTCATGTTGTATACATGAAATGTTGTTGACTTCATGTGGAGCTTAGACCTATTACAGGACCTTAGAAATGTTCATCTTCCTGGACCTGCCACACGTAGTTAAATAAAGTTATCTATCTACATATATAGCTCTGGAATTAAGCAGGCTTTCGAACATATCTAGTGAAAGTATTTAAAGATAAAGGAAGTTACCAATCTGTGCCAAGGAGGTTTGAGGATATTTCTGTATTTAAGGTTCAAGTAATGAGCATCTCTTCAAAATTGATTTTTTTCATAAAGGTAAGTGGGCGATATTTGACTGATAATTTTTTGACTTACCTCTTTTCAATTCAATTCAATTCAAAATATACTTTGTCTGAAGACATAAAAATCTTATTGACAGAATATTTACGTACATATGTCTTTATATTCACATGTTATGGGGTCTAAAGATGTAGAAGATCATAAAATGAATAAAACACAACATGGCAATGATAACATGAACACTGTTGTGATGAGTCGGCTGACGAACACAAGGAGATAACATTCCAGATTTTTCTGAACACGGTTTCAATTTCAGAGTGTTCAATTTCTTTGGGCAGATGATTATGTATCTCAGCAGCAATATAAATACATTACTTTTTGATTGAATTTCTTTTAGGGTATGATAGTTTTATGTCATTTCTTTGGCGGGTGACTTTATCAGTGATCTTGCGTATTATTTTGTTTTTGAATACCAAACAGGCTGTTTCGAAAATGATAAGGATGGTAGAGTTAACAACTTTTGAGCCTTAACTAATTCTTACAAGATACCCGTGGTCCTACTTCACAAAGATAGCGAATGGCACGCTTTTGTGAAACAAAAATTGAGTTGAAGTGTTTTTGGTTACACGCGACTCCATAACGAATATGAGATTCGATTAAGGCATGGCAAACCTTCGTTCCCCCCTATTCAACCGTCTTCAGGTTAATACACGATGAGATATATGATTCCGTCCTTATGTGCGTGTAATTAGTGGCGGCATGAGTTTTGCAAGGCTTGTAGTCTTCTTCAATCGGACTGTAATAAATAAGAGTCATACATCAAGTCAGCGCAATTCGCATGCGATAGCACAAGAGTTTCTCATAATATTTGTTCAGATTTTCAACTGAGTAACTATCTGTTGCGGTAAATTGTTTCAATGTAACAATAACTCTGTCTCAAAATTCAACAAGCATGTGAAACAAAATCAGTCAGGGATCCATTATCGGTCCAAGCTTTTAAACATCATCACATGAATATTCAACTAGTTATGAAGGAATGTCAACATTTTTTTTGTACCTCTCTCATTCACAGGTCTGCGGTGAAAAAATTGTAGGATATTTAACTAGTGATTTTAACAGTATTTTGTGTGCAGATTACGGAAAAAATAGTAAAA